>NW_019091355.1:4041373-4070221 GCF_001949145.1 Acanthaster planci | reverse complement strand
GATCTGTCACCTAATGAAAATATTCTTTCCACTTCACAAATGTCAAACATTCATTATTTGCTGTATACAAAGCCCGCATAAATCCTCTACATGTGCAAGTCGCCGTGTAATTCCTCAGCTCGGCCACGACTGTGCCTACTTTGCACCTAGTCCCATGGTATATTTAACCAGTACTGATGGCTGCACTATTGCGTGTACCGAATAAGTCAATGAAACACGATTGGAGCCCCACTGACCACATGACTTGGATATATCCAGGTCTTGCATGAAACAAAATGCGAGTACAAAGGGCATGTTCTGGGCCGTGTTTTGGCGACCCCTAACCAGGAACAAGTTTGTGATGTCAAAACGTATAAATAATTTACTTATATCGAGGGGCGACAAAAATTGTCCGTTTATTTTCCGCCATTTTGAACCGGTGCTGAATCAATTCCAACCTTCGGTTCTCACTCGGTCGGAACAGGAAGAGGCATGACCAAATCGCGACGCTTTACCAGTGACACCAGAGCTGAAACCAGTTCATGGCTGGGGTCGCCAAACCACGCCCCTGGGCGTCCAAATCTTCTGTTTTTCTTGATTTTTCAAATTCATTCATAATAATGTACTGGTTTTGACAAATACAATTCAGTTCGTCCCAAACTGGGCCCCTCAAAAGAGAAAAAATCCTAACTTATTCCACTGCCAGTGTTTTTTTCCCCAAAATTAAAGCATCACAGTCGAGAGGCTCAAGGTCATGTTCAATTTGGAGCCCACCTAGATCTCTATCGGACCCATTCCCACGCCACCGCAACTTCAATGTCAAATAAATTCATCGTCCACCCTTCCCATAAACTACAACTGATGCTAAATTGCAGAAAAAGCACCATCTGATTCCTCTATCGCCCCAAACTTAGACTCTACCTGTGCTAGCTCACACTGTCTTTGTCTGTTGCCTCGTCTGCTGCTAAATCAACCTTGTCTGGGTTCTTGGCACCATGTGAACTTCCACCTTTGACCTCTGCCGACTCCTTCACGGCAGCCACTTTCCTCTGGGGCAAGACCTTCAAGAACGCCTCCTTCCAGTCCTTGGTTTTGATGAAGGCAAGTAGTATCTCGTAGACTGTTGGTGATCGCGTGAAAAGAAGGAAAATGCAATGAAAAGTGAGAACTGGACCAAATAAAAGTCAACCAAAAAGTTGAGAAAGCAAGTAAGAATTGGAGCTTTACACTTCCTGTCTTTAGTGGAAAACTGAAAATGTTCCATTGTCAAGTGGGTCATTCTACAAATTTGGGGTCCGATGCGTGACATGTTTTTCAGTTTCACCTGACCTGTGTAATTTGCAGTACTTAATGACTCTTGGAAATCAAGGACTGTGTTCTGAAATGAACAAGTCATATTTCAGATCTACCAGGGACAGGACAAAATGGGCCTCCAAATTTTAGAATGGCCCAATTGCTGATCTACACTCTGGACTGTCTTCGCTTTGAGGTCAATGCACCCTCCGCTTGCTGATCTACTTAGCCCGGTCGCTGCGCCGCTCGCGCGTAATTTGGCCCGGGCCTGGATCCATTTGGGTGGAAATGTAGTTAGGCCAAAAACAAGGGACGCTGAAAGGAATGGTATGCCCGGAAATGGATAATTCTTGTTCTTCTACCTACCTCTAGCTGGTTTACTTGCCTCCGCTCATTTCCTCAGCAAGTGAGGTACCAGAATGAGCACTAATACGAAACACAACTGGCAAGGAGGGGGCATGATAATCCATCGCGCATCCCCTCGTCCTGCCGAGCTACCGTTACAAACTTAAATACAGGTACAGTATGGGTCCATGTACTCACGAGTTGTTTTGCTAGTACCGAGTCTGAACCCTTGCACAATCCAAGTTGCAGCTCTCTGTACGGCCCCAGTTATCTGCACACTAAGTAAAATACTTTGAGCAGCCAACTCGACGTGAACTCCCCGGCAGCTCTGCTCAGACTAATTTTTCCCAACACTCTACCATTTACCCCCACCCGGTCCTGATTTCACAGTCCTGAAGAAACACCATCTTAGCTCAAAATAATGGTCCACTATAACCAGTTACTCCTTCCTTTCACTTAGTAGTTTTTGCATTCCTTCAGACGCCGTCCAAATCCCCCCCTCCCCATTCTCAACCATGGAGATCTTATTAGTCCGGTTCCCCAATATCCACAACACAATTTCCTCATTGAAAACATGCAGTCAAATCCCCCGACAGTTACGCCAATACTCCTTGGTTCCATATCCCCGGCTGGACACACTTGACGTCCCCTGGTTTCCCAAACCCCGGAACCTACCCCCATCATGCATCAGGCATCCCTACTGTCATTCCTCAGGAGATTAAAAGATCACCAGACATACGCGTTAACACTATCATACATGTGCAAACACGTTTTCCTCCCAGCTCTAAAACTGCAACTGCTTCTCACTGTCTCCTCTCTACAGGTTTCTTCAGGCTTGCGAGCTACAGTGCCTAGGGTGCTTTTGAGGAATCCTTGGTGTCATTACCAGAAATGCTTTATAATAATAATAATAATGATTACCGAAAATGGGTCATTAGAGATACATTCCCATAAGAATGTGCACAAAATTTTTCCAACTGTCCCCTAATTCAATATTCCCTATTCCAATCTTAACCAAACTTTGCATGTTTTCATTTTAGACCCTAATCTATCATCTCTCAAAATTTGGACTGTAAAATTCGGCCTCCTGATTTGGACGGTAAAATTCGGCCTCCTCCTGGTAGTTGGAGCATTAGGGAGACATTGAAATGTCTGAAATGTCATTGAAATGACATTGAAATGTCTCTCTGATAACCAATGTCTCCCTAAGGTTGAAAAATTTACCACAGAGTGTCTCCCAAATGACCTATTTGTGATAATACTGTGCAGCCCTATTCACATTTAAAATGCAAGTGAGAGCGTTCAGAAATTGACCACGCTGCCACCAAATTCAACACAAGGCCATGTCTCTCCCCTGAGGAAGTCACCTCGAGGATACATACACCTGCCACGGCCTCTAGGAGGCACCACCGCACAACCCCAAACTGAAAAACGACGCCTTATTTCAAAGGCACCTCCGCTTCATTCTGGCACTTACCGTGATTTATGGCGAGCACTTTTCGGTCTCTGAGCATTATGTAGTCGCTGATGGGCAGCTGGGCATGTGACCAGCCATTTTCCTGAGCAAGTGCAAAGCAGTGGCCCTGACGACAGGGAAAGAGATTGACTTTGTCTGAAACTGGCTTCCCCACCAATGCTTAAACTCTTTCACATAACGTCGTTTGATTACAACTGCTACATCTCACATTATGCATAGAATACACAGCACCGGGCAAGTTGGGTGGTAACTACTTTGACAGCCCGTCACCTGCTTTTTAACAATGCGTATGCACAAAGCAGTCACACTCAACGGCCAAAGTTTAACCTAATTCAAAATCATTTTGCTGTTAGCTGCAATATTTACTGCATATGTGGTCAGTGACACCCCCAACATTTACAGTACCTTCATGTGAACAGCTCCCTCTGTATTCGAAAATAATATTGGCTATTGACTGCCGCTGGTGCAACAGTGTGACCAAGCCCCAGGGCCCAGTTCCCAATGATTCTAGACGGTCCACACTCTCCCTCTTGAGGGCGGTGTTGGTCAAACTACAGGTTAACTTTACTCCTCACTCAAACTTGCTCATATGAGCACCATTCTAGACCATTTGCGAGCAATGAGAAGTGATGCTTGATTCTTCTCTCCTTTCCTGACTGCAAGTATTTTAACCCTAACCCTCCACAGTCCTCCAACAGGTGAAGGATTGAGGAGGGTTAGGGTTAAGGAACTTAATATTCAAATACTTCCAAGCGTGTACATGTATATCTTAATTTTTTCCAAAACCTTCACAGCCTTGGCTCTTTCTCGGGCCATTACTTCGTGTTGAATGAGATTACTTCCGAAAATCCACAAAAGTCCACACCCTCATTTCTTAAGAAATCTTGGGTAGCAATTTGCAAAAATAACATAAACCTCAGTGACCTGAATTCAAACAACACCAGGGTTTCTTATGCTGTAGGTAACGCCCCATGTGATTTCAAAGAACCCTACAAGAGCCGATTTCAAAGAAACTTGCTTAGCAGGTAGGAAACTGCCTGCAAGCATCATGTGACACTGTGGATGGAAAGCAGGCTCTGCTATAGGTATGCTCTATGCTTACCGAGTCCCTGAGCTAAGCAGCACCAACATACATGTAAATTAGCTCTAATGTGATAGACAGATAAAGCCGACGGTCAGTACAGCACGCTGACTACTGCCGTGCTAAGTACTGTACCGAAAATAGACTTTACCTTTCGTGACCAGCACTTAAACTTTGCTATGGGAGGACACCATGTCTGTTGATGTTTGATACCAACTATAGGTCATGTGACTTAGCGGGGCGTAATCCGTTTATTGTGTCCATGTTGCATCATGAAGTCCTGATACCTTGTAGTGATTGTGGTCGACCAGACCGCCAATGACGTACACCTTGTCTGTCTGCAGTTCTGTCAGCAGATTGGGTGACTCCGACGTCAGGTACACGATGTTGTCCCTGCCGAATGCTGCCTCAGGTCCATCCGTCTTCCAGTGAACCTGCGCAATTACAAGAGTAGAATTGCCGACCTGGTTTTTGTTTGTTTTTTCTTTTCTATTTTTTTGGGGGGGGGGACAAACTACAGTTGGGGACTAACTCAGTCATGGACTCTTTCGAAGGAGATGCATTACACAATGTAGAAAAATGTGCCCTTTGCAATGATTAAGCTCTAGGGCATGGACCTCGTGTCCATGAGCAAGAGGTTTTACCAAGTTTGCTTCTGACACTGCTTTAAAAACATTATAGTTAATTACAAAGCAACGGTGGCTAAGTACTTGTGTAGCATACATGGATAAAGGTTGGCTAATCCAACCTGTGATGCCTGAATCCAATACTGTTATTTATTTATGTCTGCTCGTCCAACAGCGCATTTTGTGCCAATTACAGGAAAAAGTGATAATTAAGGAGACAATGAAGAAATATTCACCTCTAGACGTTGGGAGTTAAACCTTGGATAAATATTCCAGGGAAAACCAATGGAATCAGGCAGGGACTGAAAACCCTATCCACGTGCTGACCTAGGTGGGATTCGAACCCAGGTCACAGAGGTGGAAGGCGAGGGAAGAGCCACTACACCAACCTGACTCCCTGCTATTATTTGGAGACTGAGGTGATGATGGCCATCGTTTACTTACATCCCAGCTTTTGTAGCCAGTGATGACCTGATCGCTGATCTGCTGGAATCGCCCCACCAAGCCGCAGATGTACAGCTGCAGCGGCTTGTTGGTGAGGCTGCGATTCTCGGCGTAGCATCGCTGCACCTGCTTACACAGCTTCTTGATCTCCTGCCCGACGAGACAGAGTAACCCAGTTCAGGCCACACACAGTTTAACTCTGCACAGTTGCTCTGTTAGCACCGTTACTCTACTGATTGATGGCCACTTGTTCCAGACATGATGTCTGAATGGATTTATATCAATGGTCAAGGTAATTGCCTAAATCACGCCAACTGCTGTGATGATATGTAAAATTAAACTCCGACTGCAATAAAATAATTTTGGGTGGAAACCCTCCTTAACCACTTGATACCGGGTGCCTTTGGAAATACAGTGTCTAATACCGGACGATTTTTCGATATCTTTGGTTGTCAAAAATCTTCAAAAATTCATGTCTTTTTTTCCCTGAATGCCCAAACCCCATCGAGTGACTGTCTGGAGGCTACTCTAATCTGACAGACAACATCTGTTGACACCTGAGTATTTCAGCCAGGCCTGCCGACTTGTAAAGAGAGCCCTGATTGTGCAGTGTTATGTAATTATGTTTTGTTCCCAAAACTGGCACAGTGCGCTGATGGTGTCTTTTCAATAGGGGCCAGATTAGCGTGCAGCGGTATTGTATGGCTCGTCAGTGTGAGCCATGGAGTACATTTTTTTCCCGGTGGCAATGTTGGATCTTGTGGTAGCTGGCGGTCACAGATTCCCAGGCCACTGGATGTTGTCACAGGCAAGCCATTTTCACAATTTGATGCAGACTGATACATGTACATGCATGTCTGGCATGGTTTGGTGCCAAAAAACTCCCGAGAGTTAGGGTTACAGTATGTGGTGGTCTACACCTTACTTAATCCCACAAAAACTTCCAAAATCATACAAAGCCTGGTTCAAGGGATCTACGACGGTAAATCAGGACTCTGCTTTTTCTCTAGCAACACCCACCAAGTCATTCATGAGGTGGTCATAGGTGCAGTCAATGGCTACCCGGATTTCGCTAGCCTCTGGGTCGTTCATCCGTCGTCTCTTGATGCGGACTTGCCCATCATCCAGGGCCTCCGGCATTCCTTCTCGCTCCTGGATCTTCTTCAGCTTTCTCTTCTCCCGTTCCTTCAGCCTGAAGGAATGAAGCAGGTAAGGCTTGGAGATGAGCCTGTTGCATGTGGCTCGAGTTACAAACAGAACCCTTTAGACCTCGTCCGCTATTGAACGAGAAATCCCATTTCTATTTGTTTTGTTTTTTTCTCAGCAGGAATCGTCGACTCTGCTCATACCTCTTGGCCGTTCTCCTCTCTCTCCATTCGGCGTTCTTCATCATCTTCTTCATCTGGTTCTTCGACACAGGGACAGTCCCAGAGGTTGTGGAAACCTCTTCCTGTGTCCCATCTCTCTCATCTTGATTGGCTGACATTGCAGCGTCAGCGACATCTGATTTGATCCCTTTGGTATCATCCATAAAGCTTTGTTCTAATCTAAAAAAAAACCAAACCATCCTGTGTCATTTACCAAATACGTGTGCTCTGCTCCCAATCTACACATTTACAAATGACAAAGTGTTGGCCCATTACGTGTTGGAAACACAGCACTTGTCTGATCTCATCTTCATTTCCGGACTTGACTGCAGAAAAACCCTGCCAAAAACAAATCAGATTGAAGGAGTTTTGGGAGGGTTTGATGTCTTTAATCTGGTTGGTTTCCCCTGAGTTGTTTTTCTACACATGGATATTTATTCTCAACCACTTGCAGGTGGTAAATTTGGCCAAAAATTCTGACTTTCAAAAAGGGACAAAATACAGACCCGACTGAAACTTTTTCAGTGCAGTGTGGGAGACATTCATAGTGCATAACCAGTGAAATTTCAAGCATATTTGATGCAAAGGTTAAGAGTTTAGTAAATTCAGATTTTCTCCGTACACAACAACACTATTTTTGCCCCTTTGAGTACCAAGTGTGAAATGTGGAACAGCCACTAACTGACCAATCAGAAAAAAGAACCAACACTCAGTGATGTCATCCTGTGAGAATATATAGGCCTACACAAGAATTAATTGCTGAGGAAATGGATATAGATACATGTAATTGCAAACTTGTCTAAAATCGAGTAGGCCTAGCCTTGTTGGAAAAACTTCCATAGTTATTGGCTACTTTTTCAGGAGTACATGTATACTGTATTTGTTTATAGACTAATGTAAAAACATTTACCTGAACATATCATTTGAAATTGTAAGGGTGTTGAACGTGCTGTGTTTGGAGATAAATTTGGGAGGATTTTGAGCACCATACAACTAACTACGACCTTCGTACAGGTGATTGCCATCATGAGAAAAATGGTACAGGGAAAACCGTTTTGCGTTTTTCCTGTGAAACGAGAAGAGGCCCCTTCTTTTAAACCTGTCCCCCTAAGTGACTAAACCGCCTTTCACATTTCTATTCCCCAAAATACTGTGGCCCCCTTCTAAAATTTTGTTGGGGTTCAAAATTATGACAGAAAGTGACCAACCATGCCAACAGTGAGTAGGGATTTTTTCTCTTTGTTTTACTTTTAAACACTTTTTGGTGCACACATCAAAGCAATATTGAAGTGCAATGCCTTGGAATTCAGAGGAATATTTCATGAATATGAAACAAAATAAAACATAAAATTTCCAAACAAGCTCCAAACATGCCAAAATAAAGATTAAAACAAAACTAACCAATTTCAAAATAAGGTTAACTGACACAAGTACTATCATACACAAACATAGGTCTCTATCTCAGCACGTGTAAGAAAAGATGGAGGAATAATTTCCTTTTTATTCCTCCATGTAAGGGGCCATTCGAAATTTCCGACGTTGTTTAATTTTGATTTTTCGAACTAGTGGGTCGATGGGTCAAAGTAAATTTTTGAAAATCAAAAGTCACTTTTTATTAAAAAACAATAAATCGATCTTTTGACTCCGATGAATTATGCACACCATCTCAGCGTTCCGTGTTATCTGTTTCAACCTCATTCCGAGTTACTGATAGAACGACCTGTGTATCATGTACAGTGTGAAACTCCATCAGTGAAGGTGGTTTTTGGCTGAATCCGTACCATCCAAAGAACAAAAAATACAGAACTATTTTCTCAAGTTAGTTCACAAAATGATATTGCTCTTTATGCATTGGTAATTTTCAATTTCATAGACTTATGTCAAGGTCTCAAAGCATGTAGATGTCTTATCTGTGGCTCAGTGAAACCCGATTTTCTGTTTGTCTCTGGGCATGCTCTTGAACGGAGCGATGGCCGGCCCATTTCAGTCAATGCGCTGCTGCATGAGATCACGTAAATATGTTGGTGTTTTTTATCTGGGACGTGATATTTGGCCTTGAAAGCACTGTAATCAAGTGTTCTTGATTACAGGTTCAGGAACAGGTTTAGAAAAAGTCACAGGTGCGGAAAAAACAGCTTTTATCAAGAAGAGCATTACTTAAATATGGGAGCACTGTAACACGAATTCATACATCTGGTTGCGACACGGCATTCAACATGGCCACTACTAAACTATGCAAGCTACATCAACTGTTATTCGCGGACGCGACCTTACGTGACCTCAGGTCAGTGCGAGGTGAAAACAAATGCATTTACATTTCTTTGCATGGCAAAAAATGCCAAAAGTGCATTCACCTTGGGTTGTTTTCGTCGCTCTGGCCAGATGCATGCTGCCACAAGTCGCGTAGGCCTAAGCGCAAAGTGGATACAACACAGAATAAACAAATGAAATTGGGGGTGGGTGGGTGGATCAAAACATTTTCAACGAAAAATCGAAATTTAAAAACATCTAATTCTAAAGTTTTAAATGGCCCCTAACAATAGTGAACACAAAGGCCAAAACAAAAACCATGAAAACTTAACCATGTAACACTAACAGCATGGAGGAAGGAACAGCGAGCAGGTAACGTTATGAAAATGGCAAGCCAAGGTAAGGTCTAGCTCCTGACTCGACTGGGAGGGAGTCTGGTAGACTGGCCCAAAGTCTGGGCCTAGCCAAGGTCTAATGAGCTTTTTTGTCAGTTCAAAATTGCAACCAGCTACAACAGCACTCACCTGTTTCGCTTTTATCGATTGGTTTCCAATATCTTTTTTCCCCAGTGTGTTTTATCGCATGCAGTGTCCTGCGAATAAAAATGAACCCTCTAAGAGTCTTGAGAAAAATAGCAGACCAGGTTTCACGGGTTAGTATCTAGTCACTTCCGAAGCATTGCAGGTGTCTCACGAGTCAAATGCAGACATGTGGTGTAATTGCATGGCGCCCTCTGCTGGCTAGTTTAATAAAACTCAGATTTTGAACTACGTGCACTTCTCATTGGGGGCGTTTACTAGAGGTAGTCTGCAGCAAAGTGGCAACCCGATTCCTCACACCACATGCACATTACAGTTCTATTTTGACTTGAAGAGTCACTTTGAAATAACCTGAAATTGCACAAATTGTATATTCTTCCAGCCCAAAGAAAGGACTTATGCCAAAAAATGCTTTCTTTTTGCAGAAAATTCATTTCGTAGGGATTTGAAGGAAAAGCCAAATTTCAGGCAAACCTTGAATTTGATATTGAGCTAAAAATGACAAACTCCGAATGGAAACTTTGGAACAGCAACAAAATTTTGTGAAATCGGGAAAAAGGGTAAAAAAAAGTGGCCTGATCGCAGACACTACAGTATGGAAATACCAAACAGAAGCCACAAAAAAGCCTCAGGTATCATCCAATCATGAACAACAAACTTTATTACTCCCGTACACTAGTTCGGTATTTCGACAAGGCAACGTCATTCAGGATTAAACAAAACCCACCGATGCCATGTCGAATCAAAGGTGTCGAGACTCTGCTAGACAGTGTACTGATATCCCAACTGAACGACATGTTTCATTTTGTGCATGCACAAGTTGGTTCATTGCAAACAGTGAAGACAATATATCAAACTTAAAAATTCAACTTTTTTTTTCTGACAGAGCAGAGAATATCAACACATAGGCCTACAGCAACATACCCATCAAAAAAAGGCCCTTTGCACAACAGTTACAACCTTCATGGCACCATAATTGATTATACATACACTGGCTAGTAGCAAACTAGCACATAACATTTATCAGCAACATGAGAAAATAAGCCTTTTGCGAGTTAACTTCGACCAAAATCAGGTACACTGAGTTCTTTAAATTCGTGTGAATGTAACAACTTGAATTCTCCATACTAAAACCACTGTTGCTATACCTTGTGATTCGGGGCAAGCTTTTGCTTAGTTACATAAGAGACGCCTTGCAACAATACACTATTCTCAATGGTTAAGAAGGGCACAAAGGAACCAGTCCATTCCAGAGATGGTGGTCCCTATGCGAAAGCTTGCCCCGAATCACGAGGTACGGCAACAGTGTCTTTAGTCAAGGGAATTCAAATCATTTCATTAAAGTGCAATCGGGCAACGCAGTGTACATTACCAGATCTTATTCAAATTTAACTTGCAAATGGCTTATTTCCATCTTCCCCCGAGTACTAAAGCTTCACAATCATAACTTATACTCAAGTGGCCATACACTGCCCAATTCTTGTAGGCTAATATTGCTATCATTTAATTCAAAAACTGCATTGAAGGCTCTTTTATGTAATAATTTATAGAAAATAAATCCACTAGATTTTCAATAGTCCTTTGAATATCAAAGGAGGCATATAAAGTAGCGACTTTTTATATTATTTTAGGCAATTTAAGCACGCCTCTTCTGCACCACAGCAAAAGATGCCAGAGATTGACCGTACACACTTCCATAACTTTTAAAATTCTCAGTCTTTCTTAATTTGTCTAAATTTCACTCCCTCTCATGGTGACTAAGGCAAAAGCATGTCACCACATTGAAGTCTCATGCAGACTTCTCAACCTAGATGACGTCTGGAGGCACAGGAATGTCAACCCATGCAACAGCACCTTACTTTTTAGCATTT
Organism: Acanthaster planci; assembly: GCF_001949145.1. Next base: position 4,058,949 of record NW_019091355.1, on the reverse strand, counting down.
CATGTGCTCCACACAGAACCCACTCTCTCTCTGCTCGCACACTGGCAAGAAACTGAAGCCTCGGACAGACACCGCCGTCAAAATCAGATTCGGCTTCCCTTTCAACACTTTCATGCGTGACGGTGATTATTTAAAAAGTGGCCCCAAGTGACTTGGACAAATCTTGCCTATCTTGCGAATCTGACTCTTCAAATGACATCTCACTCGAGACGAGTTTCACCTCATCATCTCCGATTTCTTTTTTTTTTCCCCGCTAACAATCATCAGCGGGAACAACTTCACCACTTTTCTTTACATCGGTGAAGTCATCATTCTTATCCCCCTCTCCGTTCACTAGATTAGCTTCTGGATAGCTGTACTTGCTCCTGTGAACAATAAGTATGACTTCACTCTTTGGAGCAAGTGTTTAAAACAAAACATTGAAATATCACACTTTGCCGGTATTTATTTCTCATCATTACAGTCTTCAAAGTTACTTACAATTTTGTCAAGTTCCTGACATCAACAGTGACTTCATTCTGCTCCACACCCCTGTGACAGACTATAGGGTACTTAACATGAATAATAAATACAAACGCTTAGCTAAATTAAAGTCAGTTGCTTACGTGCAACTAAAAAATGTTTACCGGCCTTAGGTACTGATGATAGTTATACACTTTATGCTTGCAGTGAAGTCGAAGCATTGGAAATCGGTTCCAGCAAAACAAAACTTGCATACGGTGGAACAGAAACATGGTAAAGAATTGAGCGAAATGCTTCTTGTATTCACTTTTTGCACCTAAAAACAGATTGCATCTGCAGGTATGATTCCTACACACTTAGATATTCTTTTCTTATCTACACAAAGCTGCTACGAATGACAGCTTTCAATATTATCGATCCAATGTGGATCACATCTTTGAAAATAAATCAAGTGTATTTATCTACAGAGTGTCAATGAAAGGAACGGGTACAAGAATGTATAGATGCAGATGCCTATTACGTCAGAATAAAATATGCCGCTGCAATCTTGAAACCTTGATCGGTTTTAAATGAAGCCAAAGGAGAGGTCAACACATTTAAGAAATGTAGTACACTGCCCAAACTTGACATTAATTTTTGTCTTGTTTTCGAAGAGATACCTAAGGCCATGCAATAGCATGCTTTCGCTTCAGCGTAATGGAACTTCAGTTGATTACAGTATATCATTTTAATGCTTCAAAGCACGAATTTAATTTTCCACTCTAGTGGCAGTTATCTTTTGCTCAACAAAGTGACTAGTTTGCAAAACATGTAGAAATGTAGTACAAAGTCATGCACTTCACAAGAAATGGGTATATTAATACATGCACATGAAGTAGAATTCAAATTTGCATAGGCTGTAATAAACGGCCCCATTCTCCGCCATTTTGTATTATTCCCAGACAAGCACTTCCCCTGTATGTTCTGAGAGACCAACTTAAGTTTTTAGCGCACCCGTTGTTAGTTTGGTTTTTTTTTTTACTGCATCACAAACTAACCTGTGTGAGTCAAGCGGACACTGCCGCCCAGTCCACAGAATTTAATAAATGAAGGCGTTTGACCATTTCGGTGCCTTTTTTCCCTAGAACTACAGCACTCCTTGGGTGCTCTTTGAATTTTGACAGCTCTCGGTTAGCACCTACTGGATGCTACGATTCATGAATGCCCATGAGGGTCCAAAACTTGTTCTACATAAAAAAAATTAACATAAAACACAATATAGGAAATCACAATCTAAACCGAAGGTGCAAATCAGCACCAATGTACGCGTACGATCCGACCGTCTAAGCGAATTATAAAACGGGAATCAACATAAACAAAGTAAAATTCAATTTAATTTGACTCGATCTTCTGTCTCTTCTTGGGTCTGTCAGTGAGCTTGGTGTCCGCATCCCTCAGGTCCACGTCTTTGGTCGCCCGGGTAGGGGAGAGGTCCAGGCCAGAGTCATCGGACGCACTGCTGGGACTACTAGCGCTGCTGGACTCCCCCAGGAGCACGTCACCCACGTCCAGGACGGGCACAATGTCCAGGGGCTTGGGGGCCAAACGGTGGATGGCCTGCCCTGGAAACCTCCGCTTCTCCGCGACGGTCTCCAGCGCCTTGGCCGAGAGGCTCTCGATCTCCTGGAGGGCTTCCGACAGGCAGGCCAGGAGGTGGCGGGCGTCATCCATGGAAAAGCACATGGGGGGCTTGAACTTGAGGACGTTGCTGTACGGCCCTTCCGTGCTAAGCAAGATGAACTTGTCTCTCAAGCTGCGTGAAATAACAACAAAGGCATGAATAACGAAACACAGGAACGTAAGTCAAGGCTCACTTCACTCCTTCAGCACTTCCACACATATTCAGCAACAGCCCTTACTCTCATCATTTCACAGTTCCCAAGGAATCATGGAGTGAAGCAAATCTAGAGAGGGTAATCCAAGTACGCTTTTGTTTATTTTTGTTTTTACCGTGGCATATTTTAAGAGCAGTGAAATGTACCGTTGGGGGAAAAACAACTGAGCAATGGAGCCTATAAATGTACATGACCAAAGGCGAATGACCGGCATGTTGGTCATAACTCACAATTCAACAATGAAGGTTGCCTCGTCAGCAGCCGGCTCCTTGGTGGCTTTGCTACGGACTAATTCAATACCGATGAACATGCCGAGTCCCCTGTAAAAAAACACACACAGAAGACTACTCAGTAAAACCTGAGTGTAAGACAATGCAAATGGTTGGAAGTACTCAACCAAGGCAGAAGAGATTCTCAGGAGTGAATTTTCCCAATTTAAGCTCAACAGCTCACCAGACGGTGGGGGTAGAGTGGCCTACAGATCAGGCCCAGAAAGTCTCGACAGTATAGTCTAGGTAACTTTGGGAAAGATTATCTAAAAATTCTTAGCGCAACTTGGTAATGCACGATCAGAAACCAGGGTCTATATGTGTGACCCGTCACAACAAAATGAGAGTAAAGTCGCACTCCACTCTTTCCTATTTTGAAAGTTCAAAATCATATTGAAGTGGAGGGGGTTTTGAAATATTTGGAAAGAATATCCTGTCTACTATTTAATTCCAAATATTTTGCAGGATCATATGGTAAAAATGTTATTTTCTCAGCAATTTTGACAACAGCATCATTCGTGGCTGGTCTAAAATGTTGAAACAATGCCAGGAACAGAGACGCAAAGCTGTCAGAATAATTGTCACCTTATACTTTTACCCATGTGTTCCATGTACATACCACTGGAAAGCTGTTTTTCTGCTGAACTCAAAAAATACCAATATCTCAACTTCTGAAACTTCCGATTTTCAGCTCATTTTGCGGTGACAGGTCACATAAGTTTACCTGTAACAAAACTCAGTGCTTTATCCCCCTTTGGGCTAGCTCACGGAGGTCTGGTACCACTGACAAGGAAAGTGCAAAGTTAGAACAAGAAAAATTACAATCCCCCGGCTCTCACCTGACATCGCCGACAACTTCATAGCGTTGCTTCATCTGGAGCAGTTCTTTCCTTAGGAAGTCGCCAACGACGGTAGCATTCTCTCGCAGCTTCTCATCCCTAATGATGTCCAGCACAGCCATCCCCACAGCGCAGGACACTGGATTGCCTCCGTACTGCGCAACGGAACAGCAGAAATTCACACTGCTCCATATGCACTCTTACGGCATTTCTCTTCAAAACGCGACTTGAAAATCTTTCATGGAACTTATGAATCTTCCTAACCAGGGGCTACTGTACAGGCATATGATGTTCTAAGAACAAATTGGGCGGACAGCTAACACAGATCCAAGGATGACTACCAGTCAACTTTTTGGAAGTAATAAAATCAGCTTTAAAAACTTTCAAGAAAAAAATTTACATATGTGACGGCTTTAGTGTCAACAGGAAATGGCAGTAGGTGCCTTACACAGAATTTGCATACACCAGCTGCGACATGTGTGACTTTCTCAACACTTGCGCCAAAAAGTCGGCTTGAATCGGGGGAAAAACTTACAGTCTACAGATTCAGCTTCGAAGGCTCGATACTTGAGGTTTTCTGGGGAGGGGCAACTTACGGTATTGAAATACTGGTATCCTCCCCGGCCCATGCTGGCCGCAATCTCTGGTGTGGTTACCACTGCAGCAATGGGGTGGCCGTTGCCCATGGGTTTGCCCATCGTCACAATGTCAGGAATGATGTCTGTAAGGAAACAGCGATACTGCAGATGAGAAGATCCGTGGGGAGATGAAGGAGCCGAAATGCAGAGCTGAAGGGAAGGGTACACCGATGCTTGATGACTGTTGAAGGGTAAAGTCTTAAATCTTCAAATTTCATCACCGTTTTCTCACATCCTCCAGGCTTAGGCCCAGTGTTATTTTAAAGACTCCTTCAACAGTGGAGGACTGATGAAGACAGTGCTGTTGGGGTCATTTTGGGGGTTTCGTGGGTGCTGTCAGCAAAGGTTTCCCGGTTGAGAGGGATGATGTTAGCGTGTCCCTACCTGACCCTTGCGTCTGGAAGCCCCACCACTGTTCGCCGACGCGACCAAAGCCGACTTGGACCTCATCTGCCACACAGATGCCTCCCGCCTCGTGAACGTGCCTGATGAGAAATGGGAGGAGGGAAAGTCAGATTTAACTAGGCGAATGCAGATTAACCCTAACCCTCCTCAATCCTCCAACAGGTGAAGGATTCAGGAGGGTTAGGGTTAACGACTGCAATGTGTTCACAGAGTATCGGAGCGACGGTGAATGGATGGAACAGGCTGCGAGGGGTAGTGATGTGACGGAACACTAAACTTCAAAAGAAAACAACTTTTTGCTGATGATGCACTAAGGTTTGGATGCGATGCAGGGTTCATACAAATTAACAGAACTGTTCCTCACTTGGTCGAAATCAAGCCAATAGAAGTTAAACAGCTAACTGTCTTTTGATATGATTCACTGGGAGATAAAAGAAAGGTACCTGAAGACATTTCTGAAGTAACCTGGAGGATAAACAAGTTGACCGCCGCAACTCTGGAGGGACTCAGCGAAGAAGGCTGCAATCTGAGGTGTAGAAAAGAGGGAAAACATCCTCACATTTTCTTCCGACAACAAAAACCAAAAGAGAGAGAGGAAGAGAAAAGAGGCCAAAGACAAATCCAACAGAAGGGTACAAGAGAACAGGGCAGCTCCAAGACTGAAGAAGTTGTACGGTCCACAAATCCACACTAAACATTCCCCGCTGGTCCACAAATCCACACTCAACATCCCGCTGGTCCACACATCCATGGATGTCTGTTGGGAGGGAGATATCTGTGGAAAAGGGAACAGGGTATGCGCGTCCAAAAGCCACATGGAGTCCCAGGGTCAACCTTCGCTTCTAACTTTTCTGAGGCTGGGGGCCACAGAGCTATATCTAACGACGACAGCACCGACTCCTCACTTCGATACATAAAGATACAGCAATACCGTCCCAGGTGCACAAATTTCACGCGATATGCATGTCTGTATAACGTGGAAGTAAGACGAGAGGGACTATTGAATAGTCTACCCCAAACGGAACAAACAACTCAAGCAAATGCTGCGCGATAGAAGTCGCCGCCAGCAGCGAATGCATGCATGTACGTTGTCTGTACGGTGCAACATGACACTGCTCCACCGCTACTGCGCAATCTGTTTTTGCCGTGCCCGCTTCGTAACGAACCGGTATGGAAGACAAACGCAAAATTTATGAACAAACATCATGACAGCAAAGTTAGAGCTGATACTGGTTTGTCAACAGACACTGCTGTGTGCTGTTAGGTTCCATTGAGGAATAAGTGCTGCGGTGATTTTGATATAGCCCTATGTTGGGTATAGAGGCAATTGCCACTGCAGCCCTAACTGGTTGTCACTCTGTACCTTGGTTAACACTCGGCTTGTCTCCATCACAGCCGTCGGTCGACTCGATAGGTCAATGTCTTCCAGAACAAAAACGACTGACCTGATGGAGAATCTGCAATATGACCTGGGGAACCTGTGATACAAACTCAGGGGACACACAGGAAGGCCCAAAGCACCCCAAAATCCACGGTCAGCAAGAGCCGACGGTCTGAAATTCCTACCTGCGATCCTAAGAATATAACCAAATGCCTACCTACACACAACATGAGAGACTGCCCAACCACGAATCGGGGCCCAGAAGTGTCCAAGCGTGAGGCAGTTTCGCCCCATTTTAAACTCTTAGTCATTTTCTCCACTTTTCACGAAATTGCTCTCTCCATTTCTTTTGGACTCAGCTTGGGCTGTTTAGCTGGAAGGCAGCGATTCGGAGAGGGGCAGTCCCTGTGAAAACAAACAGTCACAGAGTAGTACCTGGTGGCCCATACACACTGAATATAATAACATGGAGAGTGCCAAAACGTCGCCATTCTTGTTTGAAAGCTGCTCCCAACCTTTTTACTGGAATTTACACACAAAATGTAGAATATCAACCTGAAAAGAGAGAGATTACAGAAAGGAGGACAGAGGTCAGTGATGCATTTTGTGTAGGTGGGTGAAAATGGGTGCATAATCTTCCAGGTGGATTTGAAGGGATCTCGGGAAATGGGGTTGGGAAAAAAAAAACAAAAACAAACGAAACATGACATAAACCACCCCCAAGTATGGTGGGGAGTATTTAGATACATGTATTCAAACAATGGCCATGTCCAAAACGGACTCCCAGAGCTACTGCTCTGTCAAATGGCAGCGCGTCCCTGTGAATTTCCAATGAAGCAAAGACCTAGACCTAGACAATAGATTCGGATGCAGCCTATGTTAAAAACAAAGGTGCATGCAGATAACTGATGATTTTATGCTTCGGTAAAAGTGAAGTTTGAGAGCAAGTAACAGGTACTTCGAGACATAAAGTGGTGTCCATTCTGAACAGTCCGTAGCTGGCTAAAGGCTCTATTAGTTCCGTTGCTTCAATGCTCGTTAGAAGGGGAAAAAAATGACCAAAGTGACGTCCACTTTCTGCCAAGTCTACTTGGAAGGTCTCCCCCTGTCATGCATCAAGATAACAAGGCCAGTCTGACCGCTCAACGAACGCACCTGTCTGCCACCAGCGTGTGCTTTATCGATGGCGTCTTTCACGTCATTGGCAAACGCCTCCCCCGGATTCTCTGCCTTGCAGTGTTGCCCTCGGTACATATCTGGGGGTGACACCTGAAATGAAATTGAAAAGAAACCGTTAGTACAAAACATACTTCGAAATAAATAAACTACAGACTTGTTCAAAAGATGTCAACAGCAAAGTCACTAGATGTACAAAATGAGTGTGTTTGGGAACAAGCATATGAGCCACATAACGCTTGACCAGATAAACATGCTCAACACCTTGGTTACAAAAAAAAAGACAAAAACTACCCAAAGTCAACATCTCCCACAGCTAGGAATGTGATTTTGAGGAACCATAAACAGTATATGACCTCAGCCTGGGGCACAAAAACATTTCTTTCTTCCTTCCTGGGTTCTGCAGTTCTTTACATAACTTGACATAACTATGATTAATTATCACCGATACTCAAAAAGATACTAACAAATCTTCTCCTCAACCAAATACCCACTGGGAAAGATTTCAAGTTCACTGCAGAACATGCAGCCGAATAGAATCTGCCAACTGGTTCCCACTTTGCCCTTCCAAGGCAACCTCTTGGTGGCAAACTGCACGGTGAACTGCCCATATTCTCCGCACTAATGCGATGATCTGAGGTGTAGCAAAGCCTCTTGGGTGTACAGGGGTCAACACGTAGGGAATGAGCTACACAGGCGTTTGACTGGTCTTAAGGACAAGTGAGCACTCACCACGTGAACCCATTTCTTCTTGATGTCTTTGCCGAGTAGCTTGTGCTTGTAGGGGCTGATGGCAAGTACAGTCTGCAGATGGCCATGGTAAGCGCTGGAAAAAGACAACAAGAATAGTTCTTACTACTGAGAAAATTCCAGTTTTTGTCCCATTCACAAATGTTCATAGATCCATTAAAATTTTTAAAAACCTGACAACCACCACTACATCTTAATTCAAATATTTACACTTTGGGAAAATCAAAACGAAAGGACAGTAAAGCGTCACACTCTCCACTTGATCTTGTCACCACACTGTACAATGCATTCAATACGAAAGTATGTCAAGCACATGGCAATGTTGGGAGTCCATTGAAAACATTGCCTACAGCAGTACTAGGAATTCAAAATATTCCCCGTGAAATTGTGTAGTCAGGACAAAGAACGACACTTGTACATGGGTCATTCCGTGAGGTTGGGGCACAATTTGTGACAGTGTCCTTGTTACATGGGTAACTTTAACAACCTGTCATGACCTGTAGAGTAGGTCATGTGAAAATCTCTGAATTCAGCCTTGCAAGACAAATAACAATGTCAATTTGGATCCACCTGCAGGGAAATAGCGGTTCATTTTTAAGGAACCCACGAACCAATGGACACCGTCACAAATTGTGCCCCAACCTCATGGAATGACCCACATGGAATGTACTAGGACATACATGTACATGTACACCGCACCATGGGCTCATTTGGAAACAATCGGCATATTTGATACTATTTCGACACCTTCTGAGTTGAAGACCTTTAAAGTTATCCGAGTCAACGTACTGTACATGTACATGTACCGTAGATCAATAGAAACCCCATAACACTTTTTCACCGACATGATGCCAATTTTCATCAGGACACTTAACACAGTGTTATGTCAAAACAAAGAACTGTTTGCTCATTCTGACCTAACGCGACTAGGACTGCATTACTAATAGAAAGAAACTGGCCCTGGGATTCATTTTGTGGGATCTATTCACATTTTGCCTAAATGTTACTCTGCAAAAGCATAACTTGAATGTAGAGCGCGAAATTAGACCAAAAAAGTGCTCCGCCAAAATGTCACAACACGGTCAATTTTATTCTGCCATACCAGGTTTCGATCTGCCCTATTATATACAAGGTAGAGTTGTAAAAAGCAGTGTCAGGGGTCGAAATTCACTTTGTTTTTCCTGGTCCTACCAGAACCGCACACGCAGCCGCATTGGGCAATCCTTGTTTGGGCGCAGGCCGGGAGTATTTTTGGAACGTGTGGTGAAATGTCTCCTAAAGGATAAACAACCCACTTGCCAACTTATTCAATAAATACTCATCCGTGTGCATGTACCACTTGTGCAAACTACAGTCGACCAGATAAGAGCGATGTTCATATAAGGTCCTACTTATAACAAGGGCAATTTTTGGTTCCAAGTCTTTCTTTTTCTTGGTTTTCCATTACTGATAATACAAAGTACATGTAACTACTCCAACAAAAAGGTAATTTGTGTAAGTCCCGTGGACTTGGTAACAATGTTCCACTACATTATGAAGAATATCCTTTTAAAAACAGGAACGTTGATTAACAGCAAAAGCTGTAGAGAAGTCAAATGACAAAGCAAGAATTTACTGTCTCGTCGCAAGTGCGCTCTTTCATGCAAACAATGCAATAACCCTTTTAACTCACGCCGGGAGACGGCTATGGCCACGGCTTAATTAAGGGGAGGAATAGTGCACACCACACATACATGCACCCGCGGTTTCAATGTGGGCCTGCTGCAGGCTAGGGCTCTGCATTCTGTGCAGACCGCAGTCACAGTGAAAAAAAATCCTGGCGTTAAGGCTAATCAACTACAGGGAACATGTCAATTGGGAAGGCAATAAATGCACAAAATGCGAAAGAACAACCTCCATAAAAGATTCCACATTTTGCTGGTTGGATTTGAAGCATTGCAACTACTGGAATGGGAGCCGTAAATTTGAATTTATTTTTTTAATGCAGAGGTCAAAACTCCACACTTGGAATGGTAGCAAGTTTGCCAGTTTACCATCAGGGCCCAATTTCATTGTGCTGCTTACCGCAGCATTCCGCGTACGATCTCCATTCTGCGCTAACCGCGCAGGCGGAAAAATTCTACGATAGGCCTTTAAGCGCAGAATCCTTAGTTACGGGATGTACGCATGCGCACAAGCAAAAATTCCTCGCTAACCCGCGAAATACGTTTGGCGCAAGTGCAGAACTTTCTGCTTCAGTAAGTGCAGATTTTTCGCTTGGGGGTAAGCAACGCTGTGAAATTGGTCCTTAATCAAATCAAGGCTGCCTGTGGTCAGATGGACCATTTTTTTACATACTAATTGTTGGATAAAGAGCTAAATGCATTAAATATGCACTAATGGATGAACACTGTCATGGCTATCTGTAACATTTATCACAGGCACTGGTCCTACTAACAGTAATCAAATGGAACAGATCAGCCCCATCTGTGAGTTCATCAGCAAAACTATGGAGGAAGGAAGACATGTACATGTAACCCCTACATGAGCTGGATATTGTCGGCACTGAGTCACATGCACCTGACATTTACCACACAACCAACACAGTGAAGCACAACATCACTGGATATGCTACTTAAAAACCACACTGAAAAATAAAAACCCAAAGGGTACTTACTGGTCGAGGGTAATGACGTCTTTGTGTCCAGTGTACTTCTGTGCTAGCTGGATGGCCAAGTCGTTGGCTTCTGAGCTATGAGAGAAACAAAAGAAGACCACGAACTATTCAGAAACCTTAAGTGAGCAGTCCGACCTCTTGTTGAAAGAAAAAACACGGCTTTATCAACACAGCAGAGCTTGGTTCAAGCCTTTCATTTGTGGCTGAACTGCTGATGAAAAACTTGAGGAATCACACGGGTAGAGAGTCACGTTATGCCATGCAGTCCTTCCACTCATTCATTTCATGCCAATCAATCACTACGTCTCGCCAAAAAAAAACTGGCCATTCTGATCTTAACATGTTCGAGGTTTTATGAATTTCATTCATAAAGACACACCGTCACCGGACAGAAATACCAAATGGGAATAGCTTCCTCTGGAGAAACAATAAGGACTTGAAAGAGCTTTTGCAAATACAGCCCTCAAATAGCCGGGAAAAAAAGGAGACTGCAATGGTTGCAACGACGACCAATGAACAGGCTTTGAAATACAACAATCCAAACAAATCTGGAAATTCCACAAACTGGCTTGATTCTCCTAATCCGACTTGCCATGGTACTTTCACCTCTCTCACTAGTTAAAAGCTGGCTTTTGTTAATGCACCTCTACAGTTTGCGTTGATGCAAAATAGTCCAAGGCATCACAGTAAAGTAAAACTTATCAATTCTGAAAAAGCAAATCACCAGTGTAACAAAAAAGCCAGAGAACAGCACACCTATCAACCCTAACATGGCACAAAATACAGTCGACTATCGAGCACGACAATCTGCCAAACATACAATGAAAGATACAGTGTAAGAACTATTCCCAACTGGCCGACTAGTCGGCGGCCTCAACTTCTGTAATGACCTTTAATCCCCACGGAAAACTAACAACCCCTTTCTCAGCCACCCCTGCCAGCACCTGTTGACGCCATGCTAAGACCCGCAGATATGATACATGTGCACACTTTCAGCTGGAGTCCAACTGCACGTACACATGTACGTTTGACACAAACAACTTGAGCTGAACAGTCTTGTCTTCATTGCAGAACTGCACTGCGAGGTGACTCTCTGTTCTCGTCTCACAGGAAACCAACCAAAAGTGGCGGAGTATACATCAAAGTAAAAGCATGTAAACCGAAGGCAATTCACCAAACATCTTAAAACAACTCTGTACATCAATAGTCCAGCTTCCAGCAAATGGTGTGCCATTGCAGGGAATTTGTAAGGAGAGTTTTGGGGGCTTGAAACTGCCTCGAGTACTGTACTCTGATAATGTGTTTTATATTTCAATATTTACATGCTGTCCTGCCTCTCTCTGTTGTCATGTTGTGACTGCACCTACCCAGAATTCACCAGGAAGCATACGGATAACTTCTCGGGCATTGTGCTGGTCAGCCGCTCGGCGTACTGGACCAGGGTGTCGTGGAGAAAACGGTTATTGGTGTTGACGATGGCCATCTGCTTGGCAGCTGCCTCGACAACCCGCGGGTGGCTGTGACCAACTGTGAAGCAGCAGAGGAAAAGAATGACAAGGAAGACAAATGTATAAACCGTTTGGTAATCACAACTGAAAATGAGTAACACATCAGGTGCACATCAGGTGCCGGGGTCAACCAAATCCTACACACACATGTAATGTACAGTATGCTGCAGAGTAGTGTGTGTGTAACAAATGGCAAGCAATCACATCTGTACCTCTGCTTGATGACCCTGTGGCAATGAGCATGCATGTTCTAGGATTTTTATCGGACAAAAGCCATGCTACTCCAGCTGTTACTAAATTCTACACACTTTGCATTCTGAATGTTGGACACGGCTGTACACAGCGCGAGGGAAATTTGCATACAGGAGGCTTATGATGTGTATTCATTGATCGGGGAATATGATCAAAAATGGGGTCGTTTTGAATAGTCTCTGCTAGACTCATACCCCCCCCCAAAAAAATTCAGGTTTACAGGTAGTCCCCTACACGCAGCCTCCTCTGTTGCTGGCAGAGGAAAGGCATGAATGGGGGAGGGAACAAGCCCATGCGAAACCCAATCATTCACCACACAGAAATCAGCACCGTATGACCCTCACCGTGACAGACATTGTTGATACAGTCCAGGTACGCATTTCCTTCCTCGTCGTACATGTACTGACCCTTGGCCCGTACTATCTTGAGGGGGCGAGTCGGGTACCATAACCTGCAGGCCTCCCTGTCAAGAATGAGGAGAGACAAGGGTAATTTCATGGGCTGACATCCTGGAAGGGATTGTCAAGATGTACCCTGTTCTATCACACCCTGGTGGTGAGTTAGGACCGAAACTCTGGTGCCGTTTCCTCACTGAAGCATCCCTCTATCAGAGATTTTCTTTTTTGAAATTTGGCCTTTAATAAAGATCAGGTAAAGCCTTAGTACGTGTTACCATGGTAACAGACTGACACCTTTCCAACCTCCCTTTTTAGATATGCTAAAAGCAAACTTTGTTGAGTTGGCAAATAAGAAGACATCATACATGAAATACACGTTGCAAAGAAAGGGCCTTGCTGTTAATGTTGGTTGTTCTCCAACATCACTGCAGCCTTCACAACAGTGGCCCACCGTGATCATTTTCGGTGAAAAACAAAAACCTGAAAACCAGGATGGCACAATACAGTGTATTTGCAGAGAAGTGCTCAGATCACACGGATAAAGGGGTCTGGAATAAAAGACAACGTAAAGGAAGGAAGAGTGTGAGACAGTGACTGGCGTTCCCAACAGGGCCTGCCTGCACCTTCCCTGTGGAGTCAACCTGACTTCATTGTATTCAGATTATCCTCGAAAGGTCAAACATCATGAACAATAGTACCTGGGGGTCCGCCTATACACACACTGAAAAGAATCCTGAATTGTGATGCGAACCCATTGTACAGACAGGGTTTATGGTGTCTAAAATTTACAACCTCAATCAACTTTTTCTGTTGTGTGGATGTGTGCCTACTATGAATAACATACATATTAATATGTAATCCAAACAAAGCTAAGAGTAAAACTTTGTTTCAAAGGTGGTAACTTAATAGGGTCATCCTTTGTTTTACTATGCTACCTACAATATGTTGTCTTTGAACTGAACAGTGAAGCTAGGCTGTGTATCTTTTACCGTATTATCTCTGTGTCGGCTGTAGATATTAATAAATTCCCACTTGTCTTATTTTCTTGGGGGGGGGGGGTTGGCGTCATGTGGTAGGATGGCTCTGTAGAGGTGCTGGTCACCTGTTCCATCTTGCCAGTCACTGGCTTTTTAGCATGTTGTTTTTTATACCCATCATCTGATTGTTGTGCCATGTCAAATGTTTTATGCATGTTTTTAATGTATTAATTTGGTTCTTTTTTTGTCTTGTTTCACAATAGCCAATGGAAAAGTGAAATAAAAGAGCATGCATTCCTATGTTGGATGATACTGCATAATTCATCACCATCTTCACAAACCAACAACACAAGTGCTGTCTAGGTGCACTTCGTGCAAACCATGCAATGAATTATTTGGGTTTCATGAGTTGACACAAAGGTGTGCAGGTGCACTTGGCACACTGACATGTAATTCAAAAGAAATTGTTTTCAGAGAACCACTCCGCAAACATCTTGTGGATATTTACAATTAACAGAAAAATGTTTTCAAAGGATCGACTTAAATCCACTCCATCTGTATACATGTAATAGTGTAATATACATGTAATGGCAATTTTCACTAAAAACCTTTCTAACTTGCAAAACTAGGAAAAGGTTTAGTTTTTGCAACAAAAATGTAGATGTCTGTGTGTCAGTTATGACAAAGAAATATCAATTGGCCATGCGATTCATAAAGTACTTTGTGTCTGTTCATGATGCCCATAGCAAGATTGTATGCACTGTACATGTGCATGCAATAAACAGGGCCTGTATTGTATTTAATGGTCTGACGACTGATGCAATAACAGATATGAACCAGTTGGCACTACAAACCCCGCAAGGCCACATTCTATTGACACACTGATGTAAATGCATGATGTACATACATTTCTACAGCCATCCCCTGATTACCTGAACTTTCACACTGCTCTACGGTTAGGATAGCCTGAAGTTGCATGTATATGTACATGTACAATCAATGATAGGCTGGAGTTGCATGTATATGTACGTGTACAATCAATGGTTTGGCCTATGGATACAATATCACAGACTCTGAAGGAAATGCCAGGCTACACCCCTTTCGATAGCATGCAATGTTTGTATTCAAGTTATTTTTAGAAAGGCCAGATACTGCACGGCAAACAACTGCCTCGCTCTGCAAATAATGCTGTTTAGTTTCATTTTGTAACCTTCATGCTTTTAACCGCCACTACCTAACCAAAGGGCTTTACAATAACATCCCTGAAATGAATCAATATTATGTTTTGTACCAGCAACAAACGGAACTGTTTCATCATGAATGTATGCCTGTAAAGAGCTAAATAGAAATACCAAACTACAGGGCAGTATAACCATATGCTGCCGGGGAGCCCAGTTTCGGGCACATAGGCTTTATACATGAAACCAGGGAGCCTGAAACCAGACAAACGAGCTAGGCCTTGTAACAAAAGACCATACTCGAAACAAAAGTCCGAGCTGCTGGGAATTGCTAACAATTTTTTCAGTTGTCAATAGAGGAGGAAATCTGTTGTTGTTTTGAAAAATTATACCACTGTTTGTGACATTCAGCGTGAGCGGATTACCACTGGAGACAAAAGCGCTCCACTGATGAGTGATACAATACAGCTGCACGCTAATCTGGCCCCTATTGAAAAGACGCCAGCCGCGCACTGTGCCAGTTTCAGGAACAAAAGAAAATTACATAACAGCACTCAATCTGGGCTCATTTTACAAGGCGGCAGGCCTGGCTGAAATACTCAGGCATTAACAGATTGTGTCTGTTAGATTATAGTAGAAGAGATAAACATAATCACCGCGGTGGATGACAAATACAGAAAAAAGATAATCGATGACTCGCGGTGTCGTGTTGCACGAGTTCCGCGAGTCATCGATTATCTTTTTTCTGTAGATTAGAGTAGCCACCAGACAGTCCTTTGTGTGGGTGTAAACGTCCAGTAAATGAAGTTATGATTTTTTAAACAATTTTGAAAATGGAAAATCTTGGTTAATATTTATAAGCCAGACANGGTAGATTTCGAAAATTGCAAAACTGTAGCATGTCTCAACAAAGTAGATTGCATAATTGTTGTTCGACAATGGACAATCCTTTGTGACATGAATTTCAAAACTTTTGTTTTGGGGCATTATGCTCAACACCACACGCTGCTCTTGGAGTAATACAATACTTGAGTTTTTCACATTCTTTCTTCGATAGTCATAAGAGCATGAAAAGTGACATTTTACAAACACGAATCAAAGGAACTTACAACAAACTGTTCATATTTCTTAACCAAGTGGGCCTTCATATACCATCTGTTTTTTCCCACAAACACATTAAAAACCTAGACCATCTTGTGCATGTTTCAGCTTTTTATGCGTGCCAACTACATGTACATCATTTTCCAATATGCCGAACTCTATCAGAAATTGCAGGTTTTACTGGAGTCAGGATAATAGGTCAAAGAAGCGACAGCAAGATATTATAAGATATTGATCTTGTTCAGTTATCCTCAACTACTTTACCAGGGAAATTTGATAGAAAGACCACAAGTAACAAAAGGAATCAACATTTATAAAGCACTTCCTCAAATCCAATATTTCTTTTTATAACCACAAGGCTTATGAAATTTACAGTCTTTTCTGTTCTATCTTAGCAACAATGCATATAATGCCTACTTACCCAATGTGTTTCTTGCGCAGTTCAAGAGTCCTTTCCTTAGGTAGAACTTCCATTTTGAGTGAGGTGTGTAAGATGCTGCACCGGTAAAAAGAGAATCGAAGTCTGGAAGTTAGCTTTTCAGAAATAAACGTGTCATCTGTCCGCAGATGCACTGGAGCAAGTTTTGAGGAAAGAGTTCCATAAACTTACATCACTTGACACTCAGAACACAAACCCTATGTTTCTGGTCTGAAAACTGAAGTTAGTAAGTGGGCCTAATTCTTAAGTAAACACAGTAATATGTTTCCTGCTACATTTGACATTTTAGGACAATTTATCAGAGGGACAAGTTAGCACCTTCTGATACGTCACTTCAGCCAACAGAGAGAAAATAGCAGTCAGCTCTGAGGCTACCTGCACAACTAACGTCCATAGTCACCAGGTCCCCAATTGTGCCACCTACGGTCAAGTCTGGTTGGTTTTCACAGTAAGTGGCAAAATAAGGGACATGGTGACTATACGGTCAGGGACGTTAGTTTGGATATTCACATGAAAAGCATTAGCATCGCATGAACATGATAAAGTTTGATTTAAAAAGAAAGTCAATTATTAGTAAGAGCTTGTTGGCCTAACCAATCTTTGACTCCTATTTTGTGGGTGGACACTTCTGGGAAAAAGGGAAAAAAATGCATTTATACATGTCTAGAATGATGAAACACACTGACTTTCATCTAATTATGATGAATACCTAGGCTTATAGCATCTATGAGCTATCTCCTTCCAGAATTGTGAGGCACTCTCCGTGTCCCATACAGTTCCAAATTTTCATTGGTTTGTAACGCTCTGGGATTCTGAATATGCCCGTTTATTCTGCCTTAAAACTGCATTTTTTCAGTCAAATCTTCCCCCCCAAACGCTGTCCACACTAAGTAATATCTCATTAACCCTAACCCACTTCAATCTTCCAAAACCCTCCAGGTGGTTTGGGAGGATTCAGAATGAATGATTGAAGCATGGACGACGGCGGATGAATAGTGTTTTAAAGGCTGGAGGATTTTAGAGGATTGAGGATGAATGATGTACATGTACAGTGGAATGTCGCTATACTGAACATCGCTATACCGAACATTCGGCTGTACCGAACATCGTCCTTGGCTCCCAATATTTTTTGCACAAAACCTACCGAACATTATGTACATGTAGTTGCAAATCAACTGAGATTCGCCACAGCATGCCTCAGAGATCGATCCTAAGCAGCAGCTTCACGACTTTTAGGATAAACTAAACACCAGTTTTGTAACTCTAAATTTAA
>NW_019091355.1:3936233-4037112 GCF_001949145.1 Acanthaster planci | reverse complement strand
TGCACAGCGTGCAATCAGCATAATTTATCGGGCAACAGCAGCGCGCGCGATTTGAAGTACATGTATGTACATGTACGTGAAGTAGGCCTACACAAAGAGAAGGCCCCTGTTCCAAAAATAAAAAGCGCACTAAAATATAATGCATTTCAACAAAATTTACAAAAGTGAGTCTAAAATTTAGTAAAAAATATACATACACTTGTTCTGTGCAATATCTACAATGGACGTGTAAAAAACACACAGATCTTACTAAGAAAGAATTTTGTTCCTAAAAAGTAAATGCCTAGTCATGCCTATTCTGAACTGAAAGCAGTCTCAGAAAATCGATGTTTTTTGGGGGGGGGAGACAGTGAAAACATGAGGAAATTATTCTTTATTTAGTCTCAACTTACATTGTTTGAAATTGAAAAGGCATCATGTTACTCGGGTTATTTTTTATAAGCATTTGGGCATCTCGAACTTGAACAGTGCTGATTAAATCAGGATAGCAACAGGAAATGAGAACAAAGAAGAACCCATTTTGCAAAATTAACCAAAGAATAAATTTCCTGTCCCACAGACATCAGATCTAGTAGTTTCAGATAAAAACAATTGCTGTTTTTTACACATAAGCCATTTGAACTTCACAAAAGGACCACTCTACCAGCATAAGAGACCTGCACAAAAGCATCTCGGCTTCTCAGTACTTCCATATACATGCATTAACATGTGGACAAAATGAAAAACTTTATCTATTGCCATTAATTAAACCAAGGTTCCATGGGACGAATTTCATCTTCAGAGTATGAACATTATTTGAATATCCTTTCGGGGTAGAATGTAAATTGAAAAGTGCCCTTTTTTAAAGATTTAAAATTGTCCAAGCTTTTCTGGAAAACTGACAGGTTTGAAGACTTGACAAATATCAAATTCCACAACAAAGAGAGCGCTGAAATGGTAACTGTTAAAATCATCTACATGTGCTTACTGTTGGAAGCAACTTTTGAGGATTTTAGTCAAGAAAAATATTTGATTTTTAAGAAATATACATACGAAAATGAACACAACTAGACAAAATCTGGAGAGGTCGATATATGTTCAGCATCTACTAAATTTAGCCATCTACAGTTGCTGACACTTCAGAAAAAGTAAACAAGAGTTTTGTTTGTTCTTCCCACCATGTGTTTATTCCTTTCCAGAGAGAATCAAGGTACAGGTGTCATAATTACATTGAATTAACGCTAACCAGTTAAATCATATGAACTGTCATTATACCAGCTATAGCATAAACTTGTAGATCATGCTCCATATACACGTGTATGAAGTAATGGAGCATGAACTATACGGAACACTGACACTCTGTTTACATGTGGGCTTTCCTCTCATGATCAGTGGAGAATGGGCCCCCACTGACTCCATACAAAAGTGCATGTGTAAACAAAGTGTCAGGCCATCCATATGTAGGCCTATTGTGAGCCCCAGCATTGAAGCATAGAGCAGGGACCCAGGGACACACTTTGATGACTCTGTTTCCTCTGTTTCAGTCAAAAAGGGTCATCACAGGTCAACAAGCTGATCACATGGTGGTCACAGGACACCCAGTCTGGGACCTTGCCCTATGATTCAAGTCGGAGTACAATGGGACTGCTTTTAGGATGCACTCCTTGTGGTGACCTAATTACACTCGACCTGGGGCCCCTGTTGAACACTGCTATGCCCCATGAGCGACCTCGGATTGACTTCAGTACTTTGAACCTTAGATAATACTTGTATAAATTTCATGTGTGTTTTACTTCTGCGGTACTTAATGATGGTAACGGTATAAGATCATGTAGCACTGTGCAGCAGTGCAAGATGGAGAATTTCACCATGTGTAAAACGTCGTAATCGCATTTCTTCCATTCCACTTGCCTGGCCAATATGATGAAGCCCAGCTCGCCCAGCAGATTTAAGCCTGTCTCATCCTTATCATTCTAGGACAGACTTGGGCAACTTTGCTTGGACCCTGAGTGCAGAAACACCTCATAAAATCAAGCCAACTTTACTGTTACCTAACAATTCTCTAAAATGTAAGAATACGGTGCTGAGGACTATTTCACAGGACGATATGAAGTCCCCATCAAAATGTGGCAATATCTCTTGCATAGTTGCAGCAATTCACTAAATTCTGTGATTATTTTATAGAGTAATGTATGACTCGAGTCCTGTTCATTTGCTCGCAATGACTCAAAAAAACGTCATTTATCTTTGGGACTCAAGTTGAGACACAAAAACTTGTAGGGGGCCTAACTCCAGTCAGACTCAAGTTGAGTCACTAACTCGAGTTACACAAAAGGTTCATGGCGCTAGTCATGTCACCGTGGTTACCACAGTCATCCAATACTAGCCTATCCCATGTTTCTTGTGTCAGTAAGACCAGCTGGATGGAACGAAATCTGGGGGAAAAATCAGATCATTCCACATCTTCCACTGTCAGTAGTAAGGAATTCTTGTCAGAATGAACCAACCTGTTCCTCAGCTCCCACGAGGGAGAGGGGTACAGAATTGTCGTATTGGTGGCGTCCACCTCCTCTCGATCTCGTAAAATTTTAATCTGTGTATACGGATGTTAACTTGGCACGTTTAGGAATAGAGGCATCTCTATTCTGGGATTTAATGTTAACTTTGCACGCCCTAATCTCGAACGGTGATTCAATCGTACGTTGAAATTACATCCCATTCGTCAGCGACGACGGGACGAAAATGAGCTGAGGAGGAAGCTTCATGCTGCCAGTGGCCCGCGCGCGAGGCGGCCGTTAAAGTCAAAGGGCGCCACCATTTAACAGGTCGGTACGCTTTGCCCGCCTGACCAGCCATTAATATGCGCGCCCGGCTTGTGAGACGTGTCATACACGGCGAAAAAATAATTTAAGCCCGTATCCAGCTGGCCAGCAGGAGAAGGCGCCTTTTGTCGAAAAGATGTTCATGTAAAAAAAAAAATTTCTCCTTCCCGTCCTGGCTTTCCATCATTCGCTTTCTTTCCTCCATGTTTCCATCACGGAAGAAAATATCGAGAATATTTTTGGGAACAAAATTCCTCCCGTTTCATCCATTACTAGTTTTGATTCGAAACTGTCGAAGCTAGTGGTATTAGCTTGGATTTGCAATAGGCAAAATATGAGAGATTAAACAAGAAAACAGAGAGAAATGGGGGTGGAAATCACCAATTTGCTGAAAAAAAAATAGCTCAGAACCGACCCCTTCCACCATTAATCAAATAACAGGAGAATACATATTGTTACAGTAAAGCAATCTTAACCTGTAATTTTCATTAAAATGTTCCATTAATTACACATGCGTATTTTACCCCCTAACCTCCCCCCCAACAGAACACAAAAATAGCACTGCACAAACCCTCAGCAACTGATGTAAAGGCTTAACATGGCATTGTCACAAAGAAGACGATTCACTCGATGTTTTGTTTGACAGCCATGTTTACATCTTACACTCCAGATCGTGAACTGATAATCCGGTAGTCGGCCTGTGTATATAATAGCATGTAGGTCTTTAAACAGTTTGCCCTGGATTCGTACGAAGCCTACCCGGTGGGCTATGCAACCGGGTCCTCAAGTAATATTAGGCTAATGAGAATCGTGGCGATGACACGGCGAAGTGGGATGACTGTCTGGGTTGTCTGTCCGGTCCCAGACAAGAAACTGGTTTGAGGATGATTGGATTGTCAGTTAGCAAGGTGCCACAATCAGTGCTAGCGGGGAGTTGTCGCGATGGAACTTGCTTGCAGAGAGGCGTAAGGCGGGAGATGATGTAGGGTCTGCAATTGAACGACATGTGAGCGGACAGCAAGAGATTCACGGTTGCTGTTGACAACAAAGGATCGCCCAGCAAGGGTTCTGCCGAGATGAGGAAAATTCAGGACTTTTCCCGGGGGGGAGGGGAACTCATCAGCAAAACTGATATATCATATCCCCCAAATATAAAAACTTTCACGATGTTGAAATTACAAATGACTACCAGTACCTGAAACAGTGCGCACACTGTTGGGGCAAAATACACCTGGTAGACCAATAACAGTTTTCCTCAAATTTCACAACTTCACTCATATCATTCCTACCAGCTTTTCTTTTTTCATGAGGACAGACAAAATGGGTCTCTGCTTAAAGTACATGGTGCATGCGTCAAACAAAAACACCCAGAGATATATATGTGATTCATATTTATATTTACATAGGCTTACTATAACCCTAATATTTAGTGCAGCTTTCTGTATTTGTCGTCACATCTCATGGACCACTTTTCTGAAGTGTTTTTGAACGGCAAAGGGGGCAAATGTAGATTTTCACAAAAGGATTTATCATAAATATCAATATTTTGAACTATAATAAATGTATCTGAGTATTTTCAATTGAAGTGCATACTGTGAAATTAAGTTGAGATACAATTTGTCTGACCTCATAAAGAAAAAGTTGGCAAAACTGTTCCAAACAGTAAAAAATTGAGGAAAATTTTTCTACAAATGTATTTAAAATTTTTGCCCTAACTATATATCTTGGTCCCTTCTTGTGAACTGTATACATTTCAGGTTGGGTGATGCATTTGTCATATTGGAAAGTACCTTCAAAAACACTCGTTCATACCAGAATCTCTGATATCAAAGCCAGACACAATTCTAAACCAAATCCATGCAGTCCTATTTCGTTTATGGTTTTCTTTCATTTGCGAAAAAAAATCATCTTTTCTTAAAATCATTTTCAGAAGTGGGGAGCCATAAACACGCTGTCGTTAAACGCAAAGAGTTTAGTTTAAGCACAAAGAGTGAATTAACCAGAGAATCTGTCGACACAGTAATTCACTGCCGAGAAATTATACATGCACTTGCTAAATTCAATCTCTGATTACATAATCGAAAGCCATTACCGTCTGCTACACATTTGTGTTTGTTCCGAGTCATTCAATTACCGAATACTAAAAAGGCCTGTTATCCGGAGAAGAGGCTTACATTGTTCTTCGCGCATTTCTGGCTCCACGACAAAGAAAAACGATATCGACGAATTGCATTTCTTCACTTGGAACCGGACGAGCCGACGAGGCAGAACCGAGGTAGCAGATGGCGCGGGGATGGAGATAAATCCCTCAGCGCCATTAGTCCCGGCGCTCCATCGCGACTCCCATCAATTAGGCTCCGACAGCCCACCGCGACAAAATGCCGGGTTGGCCCCCCTCGCCCAAGTCGCCTCGTCGCGTTCGGAGCGCCTATACAGCCGACCCCACGGCCCGGGCCCCGGCCGTCAACCGTGCCCGGGCGGTGTACATGCCGTGCGCACTCGAGCAGACGACGTCGTAATTAGTGCCAACATATGCTGTGGTAATGCACCGGCGGTCGGTTGGGCGACTCCGGACTAGTTAGCGGCGAACCGGGCATATGTTGTGTTATCTGAGCGCCTGTGCCCAGTCCAAAGCATTGTGTCAGTTTTCATGTTGTCGTACATCGGGCCACTTTAAAATCAAGTTCAATCACGATTTCTGCTGATTTGATACGGGTTAGCAGGCATTCCGCTGACCGGAAGGGTCACTCTTTGTAACACAGACGCTCTTCATTTGATTTGAAAATGTACATCGATCGGGGACGATGTCGTCTTCTCCACCAATCGGCAATGACAGTTTCGCAAGTTTATTGCTGAAAATATCTTTAGTCGATAAAATCAGCACGGGAAGAAACGCTGGAACTGGGGGGTCGAAAGCGTGAGGAAGAATAACATTGAAGACCCAAGACACAAGCAGGCAAAATGATGGAAAAAGAATAAAGCAATAAATGTATAAAGGCAGAATAATGCTCACTTATCTTGCCTTAGGACCTATATCAAAATGTAATGCATCTCCGATTGTTAACAACTGAGGCCTTTGTACAAAAGCGCAAAAATTATCAAGGCTAAGTTAATGGCATTGAATGTTAGATTAGTCACAAAGTTTCAACCAATCATTGTTTTTACAAAGCTTCCAGTTAGCCATCTACATGACCATCTTCAACATTGTTAATAAGTCACTATCCGATTGGACGACGTCAAACTTCATGACAACGGTGCACGCTCGTCAAGCCGGCTGACGACGCAATGCAATAATCCTTGCCCGGAGACACGCTCGGCAAAACCACTCTCTTCGCGCACCGTATACGCTGGAGTGCATGCAGGTCGTTAGACACTGATAGCGGAGACTCATTATGTTGCAAAGTAGTTCCGAACCAATCATCGGTGAGCGAGCTGAAAGCTCGAGGGCCCATGCACTCGGCTCGCAGACGACAAGATCAACCCGTCCGATCTTTGGTGCTGACAATCTGCTCTCCTCTCACTGCGGGTTGAACCGGGCTAACACTTCACTGTACTGATCAACATCCTCGCTGCATATATCCTGGCGGGAAAACACTCGTAACTCTTCAGCATAGCAACTACATGAGGAAGGATTCGCGGACTGAGCGGGACAGCCGCCGATTCTGATCGGCCAGAATAGTTTCCGTTGAGGTTAGAGAGTTTGCGGCTGACACCGCTGCATACCAAACAATTGTTTTCTTTTGCCGAATGAACCAATGATGACACGTGCCTTTTTGAAATTTGTGCGCCTCAGTCAAAATTGACTCAACAGTCTGTTTATCGCATAATGTCCAAAGTGAGGAAATTTACCACATAGAAGGTATAGCAGGAATTTGAATTGAAGTACAGAGATAACCAACGATGGGACATAGCAACATTGCTCATAATTTGCCGTAATAACTTCTTCACGTTAGCGTCGAAACGCTGGCGAACATGTGACTAGTCAGGTGTTCATGTATTCAGGAGATCGGCACCAGAGGGGAACTTCGTTAAGTACATAGATGTGTTTAATTTCTAAAGGTAAGTTGTGTCTTCTTTGTTCGGTCCTTGCATGATAATTACGTTGACGCATGACGGTCACTGTAACAGACATAGACATGTGTTATCAAGAAAATCAGTTTTAAACAGGATAAGCAATCCAGTCACCGCTGAATCACCATTTCGATTCAGTAAACAAGAGGGGAAAACGGTTTCGAAAAAAAAATCCTTTTTATATCGTTCCGGAAATACCATCCTTCCGATTTTTCTGTATGTGTATTTTCTAGGAATAATTTCGACAGAAGTTTTTCAAGGAATTCAACCATCATTCACAAACAGGAATTAAAGGACCACAGTATATTTAAACTAGAATGATATAAAATTAATGGAAGCATTTTAATTTTATATCGATTTTATTTATTAATATCCGCCAGGAAAATCTCCCACATGCTTTTACTAAAAGGTAAAATAGGGGCGCCATGTTGGTCTCTCGACGTCTGCTGTGCTATAATTTCCAAAATGATGAAAAATGAAGCGAGCCGCGGGTGTCCCCGTAGCTAAATTAACTATTAATATGTCAGCACCGCTTGAAACGGGATAAATTCTGACTTGACGCTCACAACATGTGGTAGGTGGCGAAACGCACCGACCGTTGTCCGCCCTAACCAGTCGGTGGTGGATGTCAGGCACGACCCGTGTTTCATCGCAGTCTCATTAATTAATTACATGTAGATTGTGTGAGGGTCTGTATTCATGTTTTTCGCTTGGGCTGGATTGATGGACTTAGAGGCGATGCACGTCGCAAAATTGTCAGGCAGGCATTTCAAAGTCCCACTCTAAAGATAGACAAGTCTTTGGGCAAAATATCTCATCGTTGCACGATGAAAGAGCAGTTTGCTGCAGCGAAGAAAACGGAAGAGATTTTTACAACTGTTTCACACCGGTGCAACTTCAGTGCACCGTAAACACTGGACAGGGAAAATGTGAAAAGTCTCGAGTAACAAAATAACTTTCTTTCTATTGGCGGGAAAATGTGTCTCTTCCTATTAAATGCCTTTTAATCAACTTAGCCGAACCTCGATTAAAAGCTTGGAGATGGTTGCTGGCGGCGTACTGGCTGTTTTCTGTTAAGCGCCACATTAGTTTGGCTCTTCAAATAGTAAAAATTAGTGTTCCAGTAGTGTTTGGTCGCCACAGAATTGGGTTGCCAGAGCTAGTATGTGCCTCGAGCTAGACCATGAAAGGGCGCCATTTTCTTAGCAACAGCGGGTCCTTTGGTGAGGGGCTGCTTCTGCTCGAGGCGAATATAATAGACCCATTGCATACGTTAATAAAGTCACGTGACATAGTCTACAAGTGGGTATCAAACGTCAGCAAAATAGCGTCCTCCTATAGCGAAGTGTTTCATAAGTGTCATTTACCAGAAATAAAGCCAACGGTTGGTAAAGTATACTCAGACTACTGATGTGCTGAGCACACTGTGCCGAAAATCGGCATTTTTTGGTAAGTAACAGTTATGACACACTTTGCTATGGGAGGACGCCATGTTTGTTTATGTTTGATACCCACTGTAGGCCAATGCCTTACCTGGGGCACTTGGTCTACACTGCTCCGTCTGTTGTCACCATTGTAGGGCCTACCCACAGATCTGTACCTGCAAGCCGGCGCAGATCTAGACCGAGCCATAGCTACAAACACGAGGGGAGGTCTGGCGAGCATTGGTACCTTTTCATGACATTTAAATTAATTGTGCTGCTGCCAGAAAGTTCAATCAGTTGGAAAGTGCTACTTTAACAACTGCCTGCTGACAATTTTTGCAGGCATCGGGGAGATTGACACTTTGACCACCGACATTTTTCTGATAGGTAATTTTGGATGTATTTTTTTTTAATTGCAGGTCAAACTCTGGCTAACTTTTACCGAATCCACGGACAAGCTTATGAACTGTTTTGAGAAGCACACCACGCATGGAGTGTCCATCGACTAGAAAAGAGGTCATGGATTTTCCACCGAGAGGTCAAATACCCAGGGGTGCGGGGAAATCTGAATCAATAGCCACAAGAGAGAATGGTTTCAACAATCAGTGGATAGCTAGGCCAGTGGCGCTCAAAAGCAAGGGCCACTCTGACCCACGGTCAACAGACTCGGAAGAAAGTGAGCTGCAAGGAGAGTCGTGGTCAGTTGTTGAGCGTCGTCTGTCGAAGAAACTTCGAGCCAGCTGGCGACCTGAACTTGCCGATTCCCCAGCTTCTCATTCGGGGAAGCTGTTGTCAAATTGGGAATCGCACGAAACCAGGACGACTAACCCCGGATGCTCATCCACACAACAACCAACTGGTCTTGGATTTCTGTCCAGCAAAATGCAGACGAATACTTCCTGCTTACGTCCAAGTGGTCCACAAGTGTCGCACGGAGGAGTTGGTTACAGTGATCTGCTTGGAGCTCCCTCTCTTAGACAAACCTGCCCAACTCAGGCGCATGCGTCCGGGAAACGCAGTGCATTTCGAGAAGTGAAAAAACATCAACAGATAGGTTGCCATGAACAACAGCCATGCGCAGACACAGCGAGGCTGAGATCGCGTAGGAGAGAGCAGCAGAAGGAGCGGCCTATAAATGCATCATCGGAACACCTCTCTGAATCTACATTTCAGGGACCGTCTCCGCTGACTCAAACATTTTATGGCTCTGCTCAAACCTTACTAGCAACGCATTCCAACAACCTGCACGCAAATCATCTTGGACGTAGGACGGAACGTGAAGAGGAATTCGTGGCGCCTTCATTTATTCCTTTGAAACGTCGCCCACCACCGGATTTCCTTAATCACACGCAAGGGTGTGACGCGTTGAAAACTGTGAAAAACACGAACCCCTACAAGAACGCCTTTTCGGTGCAGTTCGGTCCATTTCAAAATGGCGCAAATGCTGAGGGATTTTCTCGAGTGCCGTTTGCGTGGCAGCAGCCACTGGTGCCCACTAGTGTCTTACCGCTGTCTTCCAGCGTGCACAGCCGGCAGTACGACAATTGGTGCGCCAAGTGCAGCGCCAGCTTCCGGATGACCAGTGATTTGGTGTACCACATGAGGACGCAGCATAAACGGTCTTCTGATGGGAATGGCGGCGGTTCGAACTCCGCATCCACTTCGACGGTGGCGGGCGACAGAAACGAAGGGAAGCGAGTGGAGGAGAAACTGAAGTGTAATCTTTGCGGGGAGTCCTTCAGAGAGCGCCACCACTTGACGAGACACATGACATCTCACAATGCAGAACGTGAATGAACTTGAGGAGGGGGCCAACGATCTTTGATCAACTATTGACAGTTCGAATTTTATGAACCCTGTCCTACTTAACTCGACAATCTGTCAACGTTTAATGCCGTACTTACTTACAATGTCTGGTAGTACGCTATAGCTAGCTGCTGCAGATGAGTATAGGCCTACAGCTTTGTCGACTCTGCAAGTTGTTCCGTGGTACGGAATACTGGTCCCTTATGCGAAGACTCGCGTACGGCATCAGTGAAGATCGTCTTCAATTTTTCTTGTCAAATAAATAAAAGATACTGTGTTTTACCTACACGTACGAGATATTATCAGGTATATGCTACTAATTATGATGTAATATTATGCAAAAACTAGTTGTACGTACACCTTAGCTAACGGCACCACTTTTCAGTGCGTAGGCCCACGTGATATGTTGTATGTACCTATGCCATACAAGATGTGTATAGGCCTATACAAAAACTTCCATGTTCCTACAAGATAATCGTAGTGTATTTGTTCATGAAAAAATAAAGAAAATGGCCTGTCTGCCTCGAGCAGAAGCTCCCTCTCATCGGTTGGAAAGCGGAGCCATGTTGGTCGAGAGTGTTCATTTTGTTGGTAATGCATCATATCCTTGTCGTTCGTGAACAGCGAAATTCAGTTCCTACCAAAGGAGCCTCCGTTGCTGAGAAAATTGCGCCCTCTCTAGGTCCAGCTTGAGGCTCATAAGAGTGTACAGGATGAACAATTTACGGTGTCTCAAAATATTTTGTTTCATCTACGAACTTGCAGTTTTCTCAATGTAAACTATATACCCAGATTTGTGTACACAGGTTACTTATGCCTGTCTACAGCTACTATTCGATGTCGTCGACCACAAAACCTACAACCAGTATCGACCCTGACTCGGCCTGGGCCTGCGTTTAACGTGTTTAACGAATAAAGAAGAATGAGCCCACGAAAAGAACTGGGTCTCGAAAATGCAATCAAAACAAAGTATGAAGTATGCCAACGTGGCCTTACCGTTGTGAGAGTGGTCCACGCGTTGTGTCGTTGTAGCGCCCTCTGTTTGTGTTTGCTGGGTAAAAGCGCTCGTCCCCATCGCTGAGGGCGCCGGGAAGGGCAAATGACCAAAGAGTAACTGTTTAGAGATCAGTGGGGCGTATGCACAACGTGATGTTTTATTCGAGTATTTATTGGACAAAGTTTATTTGAACAATGATATGGGTCAAAACTTCCGTGAGTGTATGATACGCGCGCACATACAGAGGGTATATCTTTCATGCGTTGATTTTGCACGAGACATCAATTACACTGGAACGTTCATTGCTGTCTTATGGAAATTATTTAATTTTGCAAAACTTCCAATTGTCTCCCGCCGGCTTCGTAAGCTAACGCGTTACTTTTTGCCAAGTTTGCAGCTGTTCAAAAATCAAAATCTCATGAGTTTTTTCAAGGGTTGCTGTAAAACCCTGACGATTAGGTGGTGTGTGATCCGGTTCCGAGAATAGTGTTCTTGAGTCGAGCTCCCACCGTTCGAGCGCGAGAACAACAAACCCGTGTCAAGAACAGGCCGTCCGAACACGACCTAGGGGTACATGAAATTGCGCCAGCTCCTGAAATGTCAACACCCTTGAGCAAGTTCGGCTGCGCAGTGTGGTCGTGCTTGTGGCCATGGCCTGGGTTGTATTTTGCTCGCCACGGTGAACAGCCACAGTCGTAGAGAACAATACCCATTTTGAATCGGCCCATAATTCACCATCAGCCATTCGTTGGGTGTGTTCGATTAGCTTACACGTGTAAATCAAACTTGCACAGAGCGTTCGTTCAGCCGTCACGTGATCTTCGTGCGTGCCCTGGTGTCAGCCACCACTACCCCGGCTGGCGAGCAGATCTGTGGAGGCTGTCCGAGTGTAATGACGTCACGGATGGACTGTTCGAGCATTGGCATGATGGAAGTGGCGGGGACTTGACCTTTTTCCCAGAATGCATTGGCAAATAAACTGCAGCAAATGATGAGCATCATTTCGAGGCTTCCCTTGCGTGTAACACTGGTGTATTCAGGGAAGCTAATCGAACGCATGTCTATTTATCGATCACACATTCACAGTTAAGCCCCCCCCCGCGGCATCACTATGCATGGCAAAACAATAATTGAAAAAATATCAAGAGTCATTAACCCAACCTCGTCCTTAATGCATTCGAGTAATCTGCTGCACTATCGTTTTGCTCTGTCACTCTGCAAATGGAACATTATTTCACATTTCCAAAATCGCCTTGAACATTGTAATTAGGCGCACTGTGCACCTTGATTTTATATTGGAGGGGGCGGGACGCACCCCCGCTGTGAAATGCTGACTTGATGTCACTACAAAGGCTCCACTGATGCCTCAATCCAGGGGGACGGAAGGGGTTTGCGCATGATGTGCGCACAGCGGTATGTAAGCCTATTCCATTCACTAGAAGGGGGTGCTCATAAGGAACTATTTCATTTAAAGTTAAAATCTCCTGCGTTTCCACTATCTACAAGGATTATTGAAGAACTTGTTCTATTTTCAATATGCACACCAGCCCTTGTTTCACGGAGATCCTAGAAAAGGATTCCCATTTCAGCTTCTCGATCTAGCTATGGATCGTGGATGCGAAACGTTTATAATGCACACGCTGCGCTGTTGTCTCCTCACATTAACACCCCTAAATTTCATGCATAACAACGATTTAACTTGTAAAACTCCCACCTGCAACATTGATTTTTTTCTGAAATGTATGTTTAAAGACCTCACCTTCCGACTGTAGTCGTTTAAAGGAAATCCTTCCCCTTCAACATGACCCTTTCTCCACAACGTTATAAAAAACGAGTGATGCGTCCCATTCAAATTTTGTCCATTGCTTCTGGGTATGCATGGAGTCAAAAATTCTTCACGTTCGGTTAAAAATTACAGCGCGTGGAGGTGAGATGCAGCACGTACAACCAACCGTCGCACACAAACGCGTATGCGGGCAACGCGTTGGCAACTTGGCAAAATGGAATTGCAGGTAAATAAAATATCTCTCCCGAAGACAATTTTCATCTCGAAGATTAACTTTTCTGATACAAGTGAAAGTCCCATAAAAGAAATATATCATACGGGTCTAAACACTCCGAGTCACAATTGAAATTAATAAATTATCAATAAAACTTATTGCCGGCTGTTCGTGGATCGTGGTCCATCTTCACGCACCCAAGAAACAAATAATGTGCACGCCGTCGCTGCAAAATACTGAATGAGAAGAGTTTGAACGTAGGGGGCGCTTGTCGCACAACACCCTTCCGCCCCCCCCGCCTCAATCCTTTGTCAGCCCAACCTCCCCCTTTTGATCAACACTCATGACTGCATGTGCAAAATGTAATCTTGGGTATCCGCTCGTAGCAGGAACAAAAAGAGGGCCCTTATATAAAGGTGTTTGCCCTATAAACTCTGTATGCTTAGTGCTTGTCCGAGAGCTTGCGAAACACAAGCTTACTCGGGTGGGACTCGAACCCACGACCTCCTGCTTACTAGTGCAGACGTCTTAACCACTCGGGGTCGAAAATTGAATTTTCAAGTTATTGCAAATTTGATATCATTTGTCCGTAGCGGACCAACTGGAGAACAATTCAAATTTCAAGTTTAAAATACCTTTTTTTACGTTCAGAAATGTAACGTACACATATATCTTTCACCCCATTTTCTCCCAAATGTCACTTTTGATTAACAAGAAACACATCTTAAAATACAATTTGCAGCCTGAATATATTTTTCTGGTATGATATTCAGCAAACGTTTACGCAGAGCGGAAGATCTCCGCAGATAGATTTTGCTTCAGTCATTTGCTGGCTGGGGTCGCCATTTTAACAAGCAACATAAAGTGACCTCCACTTTGCCGAATTTTAGCGCATGCGCACAAACTAAGTGGAAGGGTTGCGTACAATGGGTGCGTTCGATTAGCTTACACGTGTAAGTCAAACTTACACGAGAGCGTTCGTTTAGCCATCACGTGATGTTCGTGCCTGCCCTGATGTCAGCCACCACTACCCCAGCTGACGAGCGGGTCTCTTGAGGCTGCCCGAGTGTAATGACGTCACGGATGGACTGTTCGAGCATGGACGTACATGATGGAACGAGGCGGGGACTTGACCTTTTTCCCAGAATGCCTTGGAAAACACACTGCAGCGTTCGATAAGCCTCATTTTGAGGCTTTCCTTGAGTGTAACACTGGTGTGTTCAGGGAAGCTAATCGAATGCACCCATTGTACGTGGTGGACAGACTAATCCGACTGGACGCCATAACTGCGGTGGCAAAGCGGCACTCACACGCACATTCTTCAGCTTGACGCGCGCGTGCTTTTTCCAAATCGCGGCACCTTATTGGTGGAAAAGCCATGTAAGGCGCGCACACCGCCTGTCTACGAATCTGAGTGAGTGCACCCTCACCGGCGAATTCCAACTGGGTTCTTGCACGCATTCGGCGTGTACGCGAAGACCACACATTCCAGACTAAGGCCTTCCAGAGTCACGGCTAGGTCTATTGTCTACGCGTCTCCGCACATTTCCAATGGAGGGGAGACCTAGACCTAGCTCTTGACAACAGATTCGGATGCAGCCCAAATTCGTCAAACTTGCACTGCTTATTGAAGAAGGTCGAAATTAATGGTGGAAGTGTTTTTTAAATGGTCACGGTTCTGCCGCCTCGAGCAAAAGCTCCCCCCCCCATCGGTTGAAAGGAGCCATGTTGGTTGGGAGTGTTCATTGGGCGAGATCGGGCGGCCTGCTCTTGACATGAGTTTCTTGTTCACGCCTCCTCGTCAGGGTTGTTGTACAGGAACGCACGGAAAAACTCGTGAGATGGCCTTTAAAACTAGAGAAAAGTGAAAGTTTTAAAAACTAATTATTTTTCCATAAGACAGACTATGGTGGGTTAAATTAAATGGAAAATAATTTGACCAGTTAGCCAAACATTAACTCTCGAAGAACATACAAGGACGCCGCCATGTTGCATTTTGCTTGCCACTAACTACCGATAACCGGTTGTACGTTGCTGGTGTTCGAGCGGCCCAGCCACGATCAACAAATCGAGCTGTTCGTGAACATGCGAGAACAAGCCGCCCGAACTCAGCGATGCGACCAAAACGCGTGTAATTTTGTATAGTCATTCATGAACCAGCAAAATTCACTTCCAACCAAAGGAACCTCCGTTGCTAAGAAACTTGCGCCCTCTCTTGAGTCAAGCTCGAGGCTCATAATGAGAGGCCTTTATGATGTTCAGTGATCATGTGACTTGGATTCGCTCATTCCTTTTTGGCCTAATGAGCGCATGATTAACACGTAATACACGCTCAAAGTTGAAACCACTGTGAGGGCACGACACAATGTCATCAATCAAGTTGCAAACCCCCCCCCCCCAAAAAAAAAACCCAAAAAACCACGGGAAACCACTTCAGTATGTCCTCCGAGGATAATTTGAGCATTCGTTCATAACGAGGCTGAAACTCGACCCACAGAACTGGGTCGACCGTCTTATAAATTAATTCTACTGTCATTTGGGAGTCGGCCTATGAACACTATCACCACGCTGAATCAGGACCGAGGCAGCGCTTGCATACTCAAGACTTTAACTAAACTTTAATCTATTTGAGGCGACCTAACCTGGCCAGTGAAGTCTTAAAAACAAACGAAACAAAACAAGCATGCGTGGTTCTTTATGAAATTAATCGTAGGGCTTTTCCTTCATTCCATTATCAATTATAAGGGAAGGTGCAATCTACAGAACATAACAGTCAGCCAGAAGGCCCCCCCACACGATATTAGAGATTGAACCAAACCTATAATTCTTGCTCAATTAAACTAGTTCCCTCTAATGAGTGCTAAAGTTTAAATCAACTCGTAAATTCTTCAACACCATTGTGCCAAATCCCGCCACCTTGTAATTGCAGGCATAATTGTGGTTGAGAAGTCGAGTTAATTGTCACCCTGACATCGCCGGATCTTTTTTTCTAGGTCGCTGTTGGTCGGAAGTTGGAGGAATAGTCCCTCCGGCCTTGCCGAGCGGGCGAGCCGCAGACCCTGCCGCCACCTTGTCATCACATCATCGACAACTATTTATCCATTTTAAAGCAAAAGGTGAGCCCCAACACCCCAATAAAGCGACATGTTCAGACCCGAAACCGCAAGCATTCTCAGAGCAAATAAATTACACAAGGGATTTCGACGATAGCATAATGTTTATGCGATTAAAAATAGTCAGCGGTGATGGAGAAACCGCAGGCAAACTTTCATCATCCGCAATCGAAACGGTCCAACCGGAACTGCATGTATGAGTTTCCCCAACGCAAAAGGCAAACAGGAAGCGCTTTCTTTGTTGTAGTCACTCAAGAAGAAGAATATTGAAACTGTTAACACATTCTGTGGGGCTGGGGTTTGTACTAGTAATTACAGCTAAATTCACACAGCGACATTATGTATTTGTTAATTTAACCTCTTTGCATTACAGTGATAGGTCCTTGCAGTGATCTTGCTGGGAGATTCCTGGACTTTTGTGTCTCTGTTTCTCTCTATATAATTTGTCCTAACTCTGAGCAATTCTGTTGCTGCCAATTGCCGGAAAACAACGAAACACGTGTCTATCTACATGCACAGAAAATTTCGAACAGCAGTACTGTGAGAGGCTGAGGAATGTTTTTAATGGGAACCTTGAATCCTTTCGAAGGTTTAATAAAAATTTAATACAAAAATTGAGCCAACCTTGATTTGTCACGAGTCACGACAATCAAACGGCTTCAAGCTGCTTGTTATTATAGAGCACGAATTTGGGTCAAAACGACACCTTTACGAGGCTCCCCAACATCGTAAATTTCTCACTTTGCTTCACTCCGCAGGAAGGAAATCAGAACATGCCCAGAAACAATACTCACCAGTGTGTGATGCCCAAATTATGCGGTCATGATTGATCACGTTGGCGACAGGCATTTCCCAAACCAGTCATTACGTCGCTGAAAATAAACCCAATAAGTTCTGTTTGGCCTCGGTATTCCAAAACAGTGACCATGCCCTTAAACAAACAAGCTTGACCGAAAAAAGGACGAGGAGAACTAACAGGGCCGTTGGCCCAGGCCCTTTCGAATTAATCAATGGCTCAAGCATCACTTACAGGTAGACAATAGTCACACCAACTGACAGACCGACAGGAAATCACAAAAGGTTTTTTTTTTCAAGTTTCGTGGCCTCCTTACCATTTACTGAAAAAATGAGATATAATATACAAGCCTTGAATTCAAAATAAATTACAAAGTTACATAATTACGAAGATGATAATGACATTCATGACTTAAATTGCTATAAATACATGTACTGAAAGATAATATGATATATAAAATGACAAAAAGGGACTTGAAACGACAGACATCGAGTTTTAAATAGTCTCGCCTTCGAGGCGTTCTTTCATACTACGAAGCAGAACGAATACTACTGCGTACGTGCTTTTCATTAGAAAAATCTTAGTGTACATAAAATATAAATATATTGCAATAAAATCATAGCTAAAAACTTTCCACAACATCCTTGGGGCGATTTCAGTTTTCTTACGATAGAGCGTTACAGTACTAGCACATTAGGTAATGAACTCTGTTGAACGAGTGCACTGGAAATGAACGCAGACTCGCGGTACAAAATGCTGTCAAAGTTACAACAATGAAACCACGTTTTCTTGATATCAGCTTGTTAAACATGTTTAAACATTGAACTTGTTTAAAACATCGATGGATGCTATTGTACATCGGCGTTTAGGAAAACTGGACATGTGATGTTTACTTTCTAAACTGGTAGCAAATTGTGTTCAATTAACTGAGTACAGCTTGAGAGTGATTACTTTTTGGAAACACAAAATGGTGATCGATTTATTGACAAAACAAAGATCGATTTGTGGGCGGTGGGTGTGGATCAGTTTAGGATGACGTAATATTGAGTAAATTCTAATTCAATTTGCACTTATCGATAAACTTCAGATGTCTAATACAATTTTTTTCAATTCTATAAATTTCTCCATTGAACAAACTTTTGGTTTGTGTCCTTTCTCTGTCATCCCAAGATAACTGAGGCCGTGTCAGAAACCGGCTTCCAGAGCTACGGCTAGGTCTATCGTCTACGCGTCTCCACGCATTTCCAATGGAGCGAAGACCTAGACCCAGCTCTAGACAAGAGATTCGGATGCGGCCTTAAGAGCAAAAACGAAACGAAGTCACGACTGCAGACATGCAAAAACGCCGATGGTTAAAGGCGGCAAAATCTTTCAACGGGCTAGCCCAACCACAAAACTGAAATCACGACGGGGGAGAAAACACCGGGGCGAGACAGCGTCCCAACTAGACTGCCACGTAGATGTACATGCATTTGCATCAAGCGATGACAGACTGCACCTCGTATTGAGCAAAACTAACAGGACCAGGGAATCCACTGCGGGTCTGTCAGAGGAGACTCCTCGAAGAAGCGGTGCGAAGCCGGCCCGCTCCCCGTCGGTTTAAGGTCAGGAGCGGCGGTCTGACGAGACCCAATATTGCCACCTCGGGCCGCTCCTTCAAGACCCGTATCACGATTACGGGGAGGGTCAGGTGGGACACAGAGGAATTGTTTGGGTAACCCGGACCGGCTGCAGACGTATCGCCACAAAAAATGATGTTAATTACCAATAGCGGTTGACTTGAACACACAACAAACAATTTGGATCTCTGTTCTGGACGGTGTTAGCCTACGATCACTCGTGCGAGGTTGGCGGTGCGCCCAGACAGTGTGGGTGGATAAGAAATAAGTTTAACTTTCTGCACCTGTGGTGATTAATATGCCAATTAATATGCGGGGAAACGCGCCTAATGGCTCAGTAAAAACCATCATCTCATGACGGGTAACATTCACCCAGTTTTCGGAATGATTAATGAGACCAAAGTGTGATCTGGGCCGAGCCGGATTGCTAACATGTGTGCCCAAGCATCGGAACGGAGGTAATGATTAGCCGCACAAATACTTTACACAGCGTGAAAGAACGGTTCACTTCGTACAACTTTCGGAAGTATGCTCTTGACAGCCGGGTGAAGAAAAAAATGGTGAAGTGATCAGAAACGAATCAGAGTGGTCGGGTACGAATGATTTGTTGTGTAAAAATGCGCTTTCTGAACTTTCCCTCAGGTACAATCAAGTCATCGGCACTTAGAGAGCGATACACTCTTGTGCAGAATGTTCAGAAGGTCCCACTGAGGGCCAGGCGCTACACAGACAGCTCTCTTGCATGGTTTTGTTCAATTATCTCACCAATGACCTTCAGTTTCTGACTGAAATGCACTTCTATCGTCCCGACAGAAACATAAAAGTCACCCAGTGTTCCCCGCGGCTTAATCAGATCATGACATACTTTTGAAACGTTGTGGCCCAGCCGGCCATCCCGGCCTCCTGCGGGCCCGTACCGTCGGCAACAACGCACCTCTTGTTACCGGCTGACGTCACCCTCAGATGGCTGGGATCTGGGAGCGACGTCTGTCCCTTCCAAAGTGAATTCACTGGCATCCAGCAGCCGACTGTGGCTTGATGACGAAGACGACGGCCCCGGCTGCGTGACGATCACGTCAGGCGCGAGGGTGCTCTCACCCCCTCCAGAAGAGCAACGGCAGCCTAGTCCAGAGTCCTTCTGAGCGGGTGCCGCGATTGGTCGATCGTGCGTCGGCGAGCCGCGTTCCAACGACCTGCTCCTCTCCTCGCCGTCCGACCTCCGACTCCACTCTGCCCCCTTCTCCCTCAACTTGTCCTCCGCCCCCTCGAGTAGGTGGAAGTCGTCGAAGCCGCACTTCCGGGTGAACTCGTTGTCGAAGGTGCCGTCGCGATTGAAGAGCGTATAGACACGCCTCCACCTGTCCAGGTGGGGGTAAAGTCTCTCCACCCGGTTGTAACTTAGGAAGTTGTTCTTACTCCAGTGGGGCCTCGCCCGATACTTCGTGAACAAGAAATCTTCCAGTTTCTTGTGAAACTCGTCAATGCCGTAGGCGCCCGGCAAGAACGGTACCTGCATACACACACACACACAATACAAAAATCAGAAATCATAAGATTGCCATTAATTTCAGGCCGGGCGATGCATATGCCGTCTCGGCAACCCTTGTCTGAATTCTGCGACAGAGGGCGCTCTCTGAAGGCGCGCTCCAATATCAAAGGTTGCACTGTTCTGCATTAATCTAAGCCGTCGTAATTTATTGTTTCACACCTGCAAATATATTGCTTTCATTTTATAGCCTTCTTTTTTCAACTTCGAAGTTTCGCAAGGCCGGGTTAAAAGTATTGCCACCTCGATTTGGTTGAAATTATTGCTTGAGCGTGTGAAGAATCGACGTGAGCGTAGTCACTGGGGAACTTTTCTGGGACGCAACACTAAGGAAAAAGCGCTCCGTGGCAGCCTAGCGAAGGGATTTTTTTATTTATTTATTTATTTTTTGCCCCCCAAAAAAGTGTATCTGTACGACCAGCGGGCCATCGCACGCAAGAAATTCAACGATGGCTTTTTTGTCCTTTTCTCGGTGTTGGATGATACCACCATCACGGGGTCAAGATGTCAGGCGCGGGGTCGTGGCCACCACGGAGCGAGATGTCGCCGCGAGCCGCGCCCCGTGCGCCCCGGCTGGCGAACGTGCCCAACGCTGCTTTTTCGGTTCCCCTCCACCGCACCAAAACCGGCCGCGCGGGGTCCCCCGCCGTAATTGGTGGAAACAAACTCCGGCCAGTTGGGGACGGAAGCAAGCGCGCGGAGGGCCCGCCGGCGAGACAGGGGCGGGCAGAAACCGTGTCATTCTCGAGTATTTCTCAGTCTGAGAGCGGTGAGATGCCGTGTTCATTATTATCAGACGGCCGTGGTGTTGTCCCAGTAGCGGCCGGTGATGTGAAGTGTATTATTTGTCCACCGTAGTGCAATGCACTTGCGCCTGTTTGGTTTAACCAAGCCCGCTGCAGGTGCACCATTGACCCCGTTCTTACTGTGTCACCCACTCCAACATGGGTCAGATTTGCACTGCCAGCCAGTAATGCCAGCATTACACATCAACGCAGTGCAGCCAAGTCACTGACCATTATCGCTAGTTTTACGTACACAGTAATTATGGGTTTTTCATATTTTGTATGTAATTTAACATCATCAACAAATTCTCACAAAACGTAAGTTGGGAACGGCATGAAATATTACGTCAAACGCCGGCTGCACTGTAAACCCATGTGGCCAACAACCCTGAGGCAAATCTGAAGTTTCACCTTGACCGGTAAATAGTCAAGTAGGAAAATTACCTGCGTAGGCCTAAACACAATCAGTTTTGTTTTGTTATTACATTTACAGCTTAACTGGTACCCGGTAAAAACTTTGCTTGACATTTCCTTTGTGACCTCTTCAAACAATCTCAATTTTCTCTGGAAGCAAATGTACCAAACCTCAAACTCTTTGCACACAGGTGTATTTAAGGTTAGAGACCAACTTCTTCTGATTGAATTGTTGGTACTTCTGATGCCACACACTCAGTTCCACTACAATGGTTTAACATGGAAATGGTGCACTAGAAGAGACCAAACTTTCGTCCCTTGTTGCATGGTTGGTGGGTCCTTTGTGCAATATCTTGTCATGTCTGTGCTGACAGCTGATAACAAAACATGCGACAAGTGGCACTTGTAGAAAATCCACAAAGTCCCACAGTCCATCTGACTGCTTTTTTCAACGTCCTTAAAACACGGGAACAGAACTCGGCAAAAATAACAATTATTCCCATTTTTCCGTCTGACATTCCACAGTCACTTATTGTCAAATTAGGCGACAACTCCAAAGTTAACTCGTGCTGACAGATCCCATCAGCGGGCGCATTAAGCCTTAAACGAACCCCGAGCTGAATCGACGCCTCTCCGTTTAGCCCAGCCGAACCCTTCACCCTACAGCCCTCCGCACACCAAATTGAATCACTGGAGAGAACTGGAGGGGAAAACACTGCGACAATAACACGGGCATCTCTTAGCCAGCTGATCAATCCGAGCGCCTAATTGAGCCAAATCGCCCCCAACCGGGTGTCTTCCTTAATTTTCCACGTCTTCATTTGCAGGGCCGCGATACACCCAGACTTTGGCCCAGCACCACAACTCTGGTTTCGTCAAGAAAAAAAAAACAATTCTGCCTGAATTCTCTGGGGACCGTAAGAACAATGCCGGGCAGGCACGCCGGGACTTGTAAAAGTGCAAACAGCAAAAACTCTTAAATTTTGATGTCCTAGAAGTGTCAGACGAGAAGTGGAAAAAAATACACATGCGTACGATTCCGAGGAAGAATTATGACGTCTCTAAACTACAGTGTTGACTCTGTTGTGCTAAGCCGTACATGCCGAAAATCCCCATGAAAACTCTTGGTTTTGAAAGATTTACGAAGTACATATTTGAGGGTGTGTCATTTTTCACAGTGGAGTTTCTGTTTTCAAGTTCAAACCTGAACAATGCAACACAACGGTGAAGTAAGGATTAATAGGCTGCTACACGTTTCTTATTCTCAGTAATTACGACGTATGCATCCGCCTGACCGCATCCCTGGCCATACACATAATTGCCCAAACCTGATGCGACAGAACATGGTGACTTGGTGTGTTGTGCCGTCAAAATTTTATTGATTACTATTCAACAATTTTCTGGCGCATACCACTTCGAAACTGGCGGGAATTTAGTTTCTGCGAAGTGCGTGAACATGTATTTTCAGCGAGGCAGGCACCGTCGACCACACCCTTGAGAAAGAAAGAAACTGTGTTATCTGCCCCATGTAGACAGGTGGAAGAAATCCTGTTCATTTGGCACCCATTATTTTGTAATTAATTACCTCGATGTAGCAATATCTATCACAGAGGCCGCCGTCCGCAGT
This sequence comes from Acanthaster planci, assembly GCF_001949145.1. The sequence continues at coordinate 4,014,113 of NW_019091355.1, read as the reverse complement.
GTGCCGATTGGCGGGGCTCATGTACAGGTCGTCCGCTTTGACCATTCGGACGTAGATGGGCAGCAGCGTGTAGGTCTGGTAGAGTTTGCCGTAGTCCTGCAGCACCTTGATGATGTCAGCCAGGGCCGCGTCCAGGTCTTCCAAGGGAATGCAATACTCCGCCGTCTTAATGCTGTAAACGAAGCATAAAGAGTTCGGGTCTAGCATACTTCAAGACTTCCTTGCACGAACTTTGCTCAACTTACACTTAATTTCTTCTTGGTTTTACAGTCAAACATTCTTTTAAAAAATGGTTCGAGAAATCACTCAGACCACAAACCTAAGTCTAACATTATCTCAAATCTACCATCAAGTTCAACATTTGCGTAACTAATGACAGACACTTTCTTGTTGTAATGAAAGTAATATTTTTTGAAATGCCGGTCCAACAAAATTTGCTGTGAGGTGAGGTTGCTTGGGGAACCGATAAATCCCGTATTTTTCATCAGGCTTGCAAGGCCTCCTTGGTGTTGCATTGTGTCAGGTTGAGAAGGGTGCAAGGCAGCTCACGGCTTTTCATTTCTTACATGTTCCCAACTTACTGTAAGTTCCCATTGGTGAAGGTGAGTACGTTGTACCACTTCTGGATGTAGGGAGCGTCTCGAGCGAACTGGTGTAGGCCACAGTCGGCGAACCACGGGATGAAAGACGGCAGACAATGCGCTCCAAGCTGCAGGCACGAGGCTGAACAATCTGTCTGCAAGGAAAAACAAATAAAATTAATTTTTCTTCTCTCATTTCCCGTGCTCCGCCCTATACTTCTAGGTGTCATCTCAGTGCATATTTTATCGAAAGACAGATTCAACTAATCCATGGCATTCGACTTACCTGAACGATCTGGCACGCACTCTGTCCTCTACACCCTGTGCAGGCGCAGCATTGAAAGTTCAGGCAGCAGTCGCATTGACAGCTCCCCGTCGCATCCGTCCTCTCTCCCGACAAGTAGACACTCTTCAACACGGTCCTCTGCGGGTCCCCGCGACTCCGTCGCGGGAACGGGTTGACGAAGAACGAGAAGTACTTCCCCTGGCCGGCGGACATGCTCTTCATCGTCTCTGGTATCCTGAAAACCGATTTCTGGTCTTGACAGGTACCGGAGGTCGTCGGTATCGATTCTCCGGATGCTGAGTCCGTGTCGCTGGACGGCAGCTCGGCTGACAAACTGCTCCTGCTACAAGCTCTGCTTGGAGCCTGGGTGACCGGCCTGGACTCGGCAGTCGACTCCGGCCACTCCATCTCGACATAGTGTCTCGTCTCGCGGATGTTGTACACTGGGACGCAGGTCAGAGTGACGGAGTAGATGACCCCAAGCGAGCCGAAGCCCACAGCGGCGGCACGGAACACGTCGGTGCTGTGGATGTCCAGCACAGGGTCGCCGTACTTGGCCGCTTCCACCCGCTGTCGTACCGTCTCGAAATCTTCGTCTGTTTCCCCTTCTCTCGGTATCCTGATTCGCACCTCGATACCCCCACAAATTATCATGTGAAGCTCAGCTACAAAGTTGGACTAGGGTAAAGAAGGGGAAGAAAAAAGATTACTCGAACGTTAAGAAAACACAGAGGCTGAAAAGGATGCCGCTCGCGACCCATAAAACTATTTCACAAGTCACTCACTACGTGTCAGAATGTTGCTATGAACACATAAAACACAAGGGCATATGTAGAAACGATCGCCGACCAGTCTACAAAAGACCCAACTGGTAAGAGGAAAAAACAACACCCCAAACCAAGCTCTGAATCAATCATGCTGAGACATTGTTGCCCCTTGAAGATGTCAGAGTTGAAGAAAATGCTGTCTCTCTGGAGAAATCTCAAGATACCTTCCTATAGAAATTAATCCATACCAGGCCTCGAAGAATCGCGGACCGGTTCAATCGAACCACGACGAGGCACGTATAGGCAGACCTACCGGCAAGGAAAACAAGGCCACACTGTGTCAAGTCCTTCGTGATTTGAAGAACACCCTCATTACACTCGAGGAGAAACCTTGGCGGACTTGCTCACCAAGTGCGCGGGATTCATCCGAAACACCTTTTTTTCCCACTGTCTAACCTTGAGTTGGGGGCCCACGAGATTAGACGCTATACAGCAATGTCACATAGCTCGGGGCAATGCGTGAGTACGAGTACATTCGGAATACGTGATGATATCTTGAATTGGTTAACATCCGTGTTAGAACTTCAGGTTCCATCGAAGCCTTTTACACCAAAAAGGGAAAAGCGCAGGGTGCAACTTCAAATTTGAAGTGTGAAAACACAGTTTGAAACAAAAGGAATGGAACGATCAGGAACTTTGACGCATTCTACGTTAGCCTCATCTCCTTGCTGCGCACAATAAAGCACTTAGTCGCAAGTGACATGCAGCCATGAAATTCTGGCTTGTAAACTTGTCTCATTAATTGTTTGACTTGCAGGGCTCCAGGAAACAGTCCACGGGGTTAGATTCGAGGACAAAAGTAGAATTTTGGTTCGACATGACCCAACTGCTATGATCTAGGTCCTGTAAATGGCTTACCATAGTGGGATAGTCTTGGCCCGTGCCGTGCGTGGACGTGCTGATGATGCCGGCTATGGTCTGACCGGCGTAGTTGCCCATACACGGTAGACTCATGCCGTAATCCTCGTCGATGACACGGACGAAGTCGTGCAGCTTCATCCCGCCCTGGACCTCGATGTGGTAGAGCGAGCCGTCCTCTGTCTGCTTCTCTACCCGGAGAATCTTGTTCAGGTCCGTCATGTCTGGTGGCGTCAAGAAATTTCCGGTCAGTTCCAAAGTTGGGTTTTTGATAGGGAAGCACGTTTAGGTTTTTAAAATCTGACCCTTACACCGAGTAGTACGGGTGACAATTTGCGTTGACTTGTTCCCTTGCATTCATTCTGCTGCCTAAACTGAGGCTCGAATTGTCCTCAAGAATTTTAGATGTAAAAAAAAAAATACAGCCACAATGTGCCTTTCACGTTAGCAGAATAGTGACTCGAAACTTTTACCAGACAACCGTCAGTCTTTGGACTAGACAGTAGTGTCTAATTAATCAGGATAGCTGATAACCACAGACAACCTTTAACAATGCCAAGATTACACTAGAAAAATTCGATATTATTCTAACGCTGAATGGAATCTGGGACCAAGGTTGAACTACCGTCAAGAAGTCGACGATTAGACTTCACTGCATGCCTTTGTATAATTACCAGCACACCCAAAATGTGTTCCACTTTGCATGCCATGGAACGAATGTGATTCGGACAGTACTGTACAATCCTGATAAGGGTTCAATGCTTTGAATCAATTACGAGATGCCCCCCAAAATGGGCGGAACTCACCAATGAGTACGTCCCTGACGTTGGTCAGCTTGGACCAGGACGAGCCCGTGCCAACGGCGCGTACCTTCAGATCATTCTGCTGAGCAAAGCGGACGACAGCAGCTATTTGTTGGACAGGGTTAAGACCCTGTTTCAGTTCAGCTTTGTCCAACTTCATTCCTGATGATAATGGCAAAAGGACAGCCATTTATTCCTATTCTTATTTGAGATTGAGAGTAGATATAGCAACAATAATAATGATATCAAAGCATTTATAAGGCGCACGTTATCTAACAGTTTATCTGCAATTCAAAGGCACTGATATTTTATCATTATCCCTGCACATTGGGCTCACAACATGGAACATCTCAGCTCCCTAAGGAGTACACTAGCCCGATGCTGCCATTGCAAACAAGACGCAAACGGCTACACATTACCATGTCTGTCATCACAGGTACCCATGTACTCCCGGATGGAGAGGCACACAGCGGTCAAGTGGCATACTCATACCTAAGATCACAACATGCTGCCAACAGCTGGATTCGGACCCCCGACCCTATAACTACAAACCTTCACAACAAGGCAACACGCCCCCTACAGTACGGAGTACTTGAGCGAGTTAGTTATTCTAACTTTCGAGAGTTTTTTTTTAATTCGACAAACAACGTGGAAAATGTTGATGGGTATTCTGGAGGCTGGTCAACACCAGGGGTGAGATTGAAGGAAAATTGATATATCCAGGAAATAATTAACAGAGGTTTTCGGAGGGCCTCACAGTAACATTAGGTCTATGGTATATGTGTTTGCCTAAAGGCGCCCCTTACATTATCAGTTTCTTGTGTTCTGTGTCAACTTTGGTACATAAGAACAGTTGAGCGGTAAACTCAGAATTTTTCAGATATTAAAAGAGATTGTTTGAATTCGGGAAATATCCTGACAAATCTCACCCCTGCAATGCATTGAAACAGGCGAAAAGGTGAGATGCTGTGTAGATTGACTTTTATTATCCATATAAAAAGAAGGTGAAGATTGTGCCCAAATTTCTCAAGTTTTGTTTAGATGACTCGTCAACTCGTATCGCTAGTCAGTAAAAAACGCTTTCAACAACATGCAAAAACGAGTTCATTTTAGGCATTTTACTTTGCTAAATGTCCGTGGTATTTGTGTCAGATTAAATCAAGCCAGCTTTCACATGCAAAAACGTGCCCAATGAAATGACTATTGCGGGCACATTCCTTTGCAACTGACTTTGCCAACACCTGACCTTGGCAACTGCAAGTTTTAGGGTATCGCGTTTTGAATTTGCTCACATTTCGTCAATGATTTGGCATTCATAGAGCCCCAGGCGAGTCGGGAGCCAGCTAGCGTGTCCTCACCACAAAGGGTAGAGGGGCCTTGGCGCTGGAAACGCCCCGAGTTATGCCTGAGCCAGAGCTGGTTGGGAGCAAGGTTGCTGGGACTTTGTTCTCTCTCTCTCTCTCTCCAAATTTAGTTAACAACTTGGCAGCGTGTCACGGCAACCAAAGTACAGACACTTTTGTCCTTGTGCCGAGCGTTTAGCCCGACGAAACGATCGCCCCGAGGGAACACTCAAGTCTTTTCACGCAGGGGCGCGGATTAGCACCTGTACTAGAACAAATTGTTGGTAAATTTGGAAATCTCCATCGACGAAGTCGAGAGAGAGAGAGAAAGAAAAAAAAAATCAGAAAGAGAAGCCATCAGAAGCGGTGTCAGCATCTGGCTTTCCGCTCAGCGCTGTGTGGTATTTCTTCTCACAAAACACCTACCAAGTGCATGATGGCAACTGCACTATTTTCAAACATTCCGTGGTCTGGGTGACTCCCAGGGGAAGAGGAACGGGATTTCATGTTGTATTCCTTTCCCCCCAAGCTCAAAAGAGGGTCTGACGCGTACGGGACACCGAGACCCCGACACACCTCGACACCCAAGCCTTGCCTCCCTGCCCCCCAGTGGTTCACTGTACTGTCCACCCGGCGATTAAGACGCAATACGAGGTATGATTATGAAGGAGGCTCCCTTCCAAGGCGCAGCTGTGGGTGTCTAAGGTAGCGGGTCGCACGCGATGCAACGCGGTACCCTTTTGTCTCACTACGGTCTGTCAGTGCCGGCATTATGTCCATCATCTACCCCCCCCCATCCCACCCAAGAATGCTTCCGAAAAAAAAACACTCCTTCCTTTTAAACCAACTCTCCACATCCTCTGATCATTATTTTGTTTCTCTCTCTCTGATGGCTCTAAGACAAAAGAGTGCCAAAGTAGACTCGCAGTATTCGCCCGCGTCCTTAATTCTTCCGGAATCAACGCTGAAAACACTATACAGATGCCAGACAAATTGCATTGAAGATCGAGGCTACACCTGCTTGCTCTCTTGGGCAGACATGCTGTATAATCTCTCCAGTTGACTATATCATGTAGGCCCATATCCATAATCTTATAATATGAACAAATCCAAGTATACACGCATCAATTGACGCCCGTGGATTCACGAAATTAGCTTTTGTCCGTATCAAATACGAACTGCACGGGCTGTGACTGGTTTAAGTAACATTTGATAACGCACCGCTAACATTTGTCCATGCGCTCAAGCACAGATGCGTGTTACAGGCTTATCGTCACGTCGAAGAACAAATCTTGTAAGTGGGCCAAATCCACACTCCTACAAATGACCCGTATTCTGGCAGTCTAAAAATAACAGTCACGCTGAAGACAACAAATAGTATAACTCCGAAGAGATTCCCCACGCCGAATATAAATGCTAAAATCTCTGAGGCATTCGAGCCCAGGAACTCACCCCTGATCATGTTCCTTTTGACCGGCGTGTTGGTGGGCTTGAAATAGTCCACCAGGGGCTCCACGGTCTCCGTGCCGTCGTAGTTGTAGAAGACTTTACGGTCCCCGTAGGAGCAGCTCCGAATACAGGGGAAGACGGCCTGGTGGCAGGGCCTGAGGCCGAAGCAGCAGTCAACCATGCTGCAGGCGTTGGCTAAACCCTGGTACACTGACTTCAACATGGCGTTGCTGAAGTGATGATGGTGGTAAACACCTACAAGAGAAATTCAAACGAAATATGGCAATCGTATTAGAATCGTAACAACATTAGCTTGCCGTTTTTAATGGCTACCTTGTTTTTTATGGCGAGCCATAAAAAGTCGAGGGACGTCATTTGGGGTTAAAACAGCAGGCTGATTGTTTCCACGGGCAAACGGCGCAATTACCGGGAACTTTTATCTCTCTTACGATGCTCAGGTGGTCCGTATACTCAAAGAGCACTTTACCCTATGGGAAATCGTTACATCGGAGCTCTGGATGTACAGAGTACAACCGTTTTTCGAGATGCGCTTGTCATGTGCGTCCTGCTTGTGTTGAACTCAGATTTCAGGAATTAAACTACCTGTTGGATCGGACCTGTTTTATTAACCGTACAGCCGGGATTGGTACTCCGAGTATGTTAATAACTTTTGACGTACAGAAAAGCTCTAGGGAACCATTCCAGGAACACGGACGCAATGATGTAAAAACCATAAAGATCGAGTGTACACTCAAGAAAAAATCTTTCTTTGCCTTTAACCGAAAGAGGAAGTGAGAAGAATGTAACCGCGTACTCTCTGACACTTTCCCGATACTCCAAAAAATGTGAAATCAATCACAGGAAATGCTGCAATAGAGTCAGCAGATTCGAGTGAGTGTCGTTTTGCACGTAAAAGGGTTCCATCATTGTTCCACTCAACATACAAACTAAAAACTATTTTACCAATGAAAACGCAAATCTTGAAACATTACCAAACGTCATGTTTAGAGGAACTTAACTTGTCCAGTTCCTAAACGTCAGTGTTCAGTTGATAAACATCGTTCCCCAACACAATAAACGGTTTAGTAATGTGACCATATTTACAAACCAATAGCAAGAAAGTGTTTAGTAAGTGCTTATTTACTAAACATAGGCTTTGCAGTGCAGAAGGTAAGCTTGCTTGAGTTTGTAATTTATGATGCCTAGGTTGTGCAACCCAGTAGAGAGCACGCTTAACGAGTTACGTTGGCGCTGAGTCAGAACCACCAAAGACGGGACAACCTCCAATCTTATCTTCACCGCCCAGTAATGTACCACTTGTCTGACGGTCTCACGTGAACAGTCATCAAATATGCCGAGCTTTTTTTTTTCTCCTTCGGAAGCTCGAGTTTTTTCTGTGTGAGTGTGTTTCCACAACAGCCGTATGGCCCAACTCCGGTTACCATCAAAGTACAAGGGACCTTCCCAAGGCACCCATATAGCCGGGAGCTGGGCCAAGCGGGCTTGACATTGAACCGGCTTTGCAGCCGCTATATCACGTTTCCTCTCCGCTCACTTGCTGCCATGCCAGCCTCGGCACTCCAAGAGATCAAGGCATGAGAAACGCAGAGCGTTCCCGGCTGCCACGCTCACCCGTGCGTCATGTGTGGAGTTTCACAGCGATCCCAACAGGCTTCAGCTCTCCATATACATGTATATTATCATTACCCCCAGGCAATACGGCAAATACTACTTACACGCATGTGACATGTAGGCGACTCGTGGTAGAGAGAAGTGCATTAATTGCCAAGCCACCATCTTTGTTTTGATAGCGCGAAACGCCGGAGACAAAAGAAAGGTGAAGCCACCTTTTGTCTCCGACACTGTTTCCGAATGTGTCATAAGAGCATCGGACGCGCAAATCACTGACTCGAGGTGGCTCTCCTCTTCACTGTTGCACACTGCGCCCGGAAATCGTGCGCATTACAAGAAAAGTCTACGACTTCTTTTTGCAGTAAAATGCAAATTGTAGTGAACATCGGAGATACACACGTATGGATACATAGTACAAAGTACCATCAGATTTAAGAAATGCATGTATGCACCCAAGATCGGCCCTACTCGTCCGGAATTACATAAGCCTGGTGCACTTTCGTATGTCATAATACTATTGGGCCTATACGGCCTACACGCAAACTTTCATGATGAAACATACCTGCTTACAGCCCACGAAGTTGATCTACTTTATTCACGTTCAACCAACAGTTGCAAAAGAAGGTCCCGGGGGAGAAAGTGACAAGCAAGGGAACACTTTCTCCTCTGTGCTATTTGAGCCTGAGCAAAACGACTGCAGTTTTCAAAGGACTGATTGTGACGGTGCCTTGTCAAGTTGTAGTCGGGCAAAATATAGATTTGCGCCCACCGCCCCCGATCCGTTACATCACAGAGGCATCCCCCCACGCAGGCAACACCGTCAATTCACTACCAGCTTCGCTTCCGATATGTAAGTAGCTTTGCCATGCCAGGGGGGGACAAGGATTAAGTCTGGTCTGAAAGAATCCAAAGTCAGAGATATCGTTGTAATCCGGATTTGAGCGCTAGACGGATAAGCTGATCGCAAGGAGCGCGGCTGGGTCATAATCAACGTATGCGTGGGCTAGAATGAAAACGTCTTGGTACTTATGGGAAGGGGGGGGTTGATTTTGACGCATGACGTTTGGTGGTTTGGCACACTGGTACCGTTCTCACTGACAAACTTGATAATTATCTGATTCAAGTGCGGTTGCTGTTTCCTCTATGAAGATCGATAGATTACTACACGAGGCGCACCATATTAGGGAACCCGCATAACACTAGAAATGCACTACCGGTTCTGGACAGACGGGTTATACAGTTACACGTGGTGGATCAAAGCACCCGCGTAACAGCGAAAACTAATACTAACAGGATACACATGTGCATGTGTATGTATAATGAATGGTGTAATGTGGTCGCATGTGAAGCCGAATGTGAAACTTCATCAACATCATTGAGAGAAAATTCTGTCCTTCTTTCTGGAAATTGAGAAGAATACTGCATTCCAAGGAGGGAATGAGACGCAGATAAAAGTAATCGGTGATCACGAAAACTCATATTCAAGAAAATTACAGGCATAAATTGCAACTGATATAGAAATGAACTCCTAACTTCCGTTCAAGCAGTGTAAAGCACATCGGGTCTCCTCTCGCCCTCTCTCATGAGAAAGGACTTAAATGTCTGAAGGCCTTTCCCCGGATATGAGTGGAACCGAATGCAGGATACAATACAAGTCGGACTAATCCAATGGCGTTTTACTGGACATTCCGGATGGCCCCCTTTAATGGCGGAAATCACTGTGTCGGGCTGTGAGCGGAGTGACTGTCGTGGAACAGCGGCTCTGCACGAGAAGTTATCACTACGCTTTCCGCCGTCGGCGGGGCTGCTGGTAAAAGTGACCGGCGATGGCGTTGCCATGGTCACCGGATTCATCTATTCGGTCATACTTTGAGTTCACGGCTCGAGGAGAAAACTTTTCGAATGAACGGTGTGTGCTCGAAAAGACGCCACAGCATATTTTGTCCGGAAAAATACATATTGAAAATGTGCACTCTTTGATATGATTGACCAAAAGGGATGTCCAAATAGTTTTTCGTACATCTAACACGAGCAGAGAGGCGCACCACCTCCCGGGGTGCACGAAACATTCTCTGTAGTAAAATTCACGTCTCATCTCAGCGCTTTAAGGCAAACAAACAGAAAGCCCACATACTGACTACTGTTTTGATTTCATATTTATTGTCTCCTCAGTCCCCCCCCCCCCCCCCCCAATTGAGTTTGTCTGCTCCCACACCCTGAACTCATTGGGTATAATCACTCACAGGTTTCGACCTTCATGCTTTTCCAATAATTGCATCACCGGAAGCACAGCCCGATGCGGTCACGATTTGACAAGACTTCTTTTCTTCGCCTGTCCCGAGCTTCAAGAGGTGTGAGAGGTCCAAAAATACTGCGACATGAAGGAGAGTTTGCAGTCGGTAGCTAACGGGCGCGACCACCTGTCCATACCGAGGAAGATCAGATCCCACTTAACCAATTACTAGAACAAGTGATTAAAAAAATGTAAGGCATCGTGTGCGCTAGTTTTGACAAGGACAGGCTAGGTTTCAGGAGCCGTTCATTCTATCTAGCGTATTAGGATAAACGTGAAGGTGTGTGTGTGTGTCTTGATCTGCAATATCATCCCCAATCCCTGCAGTACCGATGTCACTAAAAATATGTAGACCATCTCTATCGCCATAGCATGTAATCACAAGAACCCTACATTAGGCACCAACATTAACTATCGCATTTTGTTTTACAAGTTATTTCCCACAATTTAATACTTTAACGTATAGCCCCAAAGATTCTGTCTTCCTCCTGGATACAGCACGATAAACTTTTCTATAAAATGGAAGGCCCTGCTACATCTCAGTTTAATCAGACCAGACACAGCACGATTCCGACTTCCAGCACTAGTGTCCGTTTCCCCTGCAAAACCTTGCTGGTATCACTGGAACACCAGCGTTATGTACAAACGCCCATTTACACAACGCAAAGCTGGTAATTGACAGTTGGAGCACGGTTGAGGCAGGGCGGAAGGCTACGGGATTTCCCAGCGTTGCCATCTTGTATCACTGTCGTGTCAAATCAAGCGTAAACAAGCCATTTTGTCTCCCCGATTAATTCCACTTTTCTCTGGTAATATATATCTCCGTTTGAGATGAAGTTTTTAAAAGGGGGTTCTTAAAGACAGCGGGGCAAACCGGATTACAGCGGTTAACTTTAAGCATCCGTGCACTTAAAGACTCTCCGTTTTGTCGCACAACTTGGGAGAGGGCAATTTGAGCAGCTATCGATCGTTGTAATAGACTTCTCTGCCCTAAAACCTATTCATGTTGGCAGTAAGAAGGTAAAATGTCTGGAGAGTAACCTGCCAATCAACCTGTAAGTTAATTGGGACTTCCGCCAACAGCCGAATGGCCAACGAAATGGTCTGTCTTTTCAACCCTGCAAGATTCGATTCAGCCATGCGTACGGTTAAGTATATTTAAGTATACAGGAACTAAGGAGTGTTCTTGGTTTCGAAGACATCCTCCCATCCTCCTTGATCTTATTAATACCCATCGGTAGCTGTATTTGAAGTTCAAAATACATGTATTCAGATGGGCACTGATTTTGCCCACATTTTTTTCCAATTTAGCAATGACGAAGTTTATATATATACGGTTGACCATGATGCTTTGCGATGATTATTAAATCTACAATGGCAAACTAGGAAAAGGCGACGAAATAGCAGCTTGTGGGGACGAAAATTATTTTTTAGCGCAGGGCGATAAAGGAAAGACAAGCTAACACCGTTCAGAAGAGGATCCTTTCCCACGTAGAGATTTGCAGATCGATGAAAAGATAAGAAAAGTCAACTTGGCCACAATCGCTAATGCAGCGGCAAGGGTATTAGGGCGATTAAATAGGAAGTGTTTCATTGACGGCCGACGGCGAGCCAACAAGCGCCATGTGACGAGTAGGATGGGCACCCTACCAAGGGGCCACAATGGCACTTTGTCACTTTGGTTGGCTAGCAGACTTACCTGTCCATTGTCGCAGCCAGCGCACCATACCACCGCGCGGCTGGAAGGCCAACCATAAAAACATGAACTGGTTAAAAAAAAATAATTTAGAAACTGGTGCCAAACTCCGCTCAGCATGCCGTTCTACCTCGGAGCTTTAAAAAAGACCAAGGGTGATAACTACATACCCAGCACAAGACCATACCTAGTGCCATGCGGTTTCATAGATGCTATTAAAAAGTCATGCAAATTATGGAAGTAAGAAATCCATGAGGCTCAGCTGGATGTACATGTACATTGTACTTACCACGCGCTGTGTGTGTGTATTGCAGGTAACCTTGATGTTCTTCTGCTTAAGCTCTGTTGTCAAAAAGTACCAATCTCTCTTCGGTATCCACAGGTATTTCCCGCTGAGAACTCTCTCAGGAGGAAAAAAAGGCGATAAACAGGATCTATGTTGACGGGACGAACTTGAAGTCACTGCTACACATTACGCGGGTACTATCCATAGAAAAAAAGAGACAACGGTTTATCGTTCACGTGCAGCTCACATGCAAAAACACACAGGTGCAACTTCTGAGCCTGAGAGCCGAATTGTGTACGTCCTGCTCCGACCTTGTTACCCGAGATTATGATCGACTAGCCTCGGATGCCGGGTGCTAAGATCTTGTGTGCCCGCTCTCGGCCTGTGCGTGCCAACCGCTCGTGTGTCCCAAGTTGTTTTGATGACGTCACCTGAGTTGTTAAGGAAAATTCCTCTTACTAGCTCTGCGTGTGTGCAAAATCAACAGACGATTGGGCTGGCGTAAACTAGGAAAGCTTCTCCTGAAATGGGTTTTAACGACTGAACTTGATCTTCATTCTTTTCAGAGGTGTTAACTGTTCTGGCGCTTACTTTTATTTTCCAATTATCTCCTTTTCATCTTCATTCCAAATTTGAACTTAATCATTTTTTGCAAGTTCCACCGTGGCACTTTTCTCCTGAGGTTCGGTCTTCAGATCGAAAGATTTGTGTACAGATGCGTGAGGTCACAATTTACACTGAGATTTCCTCCTCAGAAAACCCAAGGGCGTGATTTACCAGCGGCGAATCCAGCTTTCGGGGGGGGGGTTAAAAGGTGAATGCGGCTTCGAGCTTATTCAACATGATGTTGGAGGAGACAAGATATCAAAAGCCTTACTCAAAAATCCGTCGGGTGGGGCAAGTTTCAGAAATGTTTAAAAGTGCATCTACAAAGGTCAGGCCTCTTCTGTGACTATGGTTGTAAAAGTTATTTTTTTGAGCTCAATGTATTGTATCATAGAGCTAGGAACATTTGTAGGGAGTGCCTGGGGTGAAGCTGGTTACCCAGTGGATTTTGGTCTTGGTGAAGTCGAGGAGGGCATGAGTTGTGGTGTCCAAAGCGGTGGTTAATTGTGAATGGGATCACTTTGAACTTCCTGCCGATATAAATAAAGAGGTAGACAAAGCGACAGTGACACACACGCAGTTTAATAGTTAATAAAATAAACTGAAGTTGATCAATGCTGAGTCATATGGTGGTTAATAGATATTTATAGAATGTGGGTGGGATATCCCTCAAAAGGCGCACCTCAAGGCTATCTGGTAACCGGAAACGAAGGGAAAAGATCATACAGTGGAGTCAAGAAAATATACGAAAGGGTGGAAAACGCTGATTTCTGATGTCTATCGATCCCTGCCATCCCTGGGAAGCCCTCGGGCTAGTTGTTTCCTCCATCACACCCATCCCCACGACCGTATTATTCGAATTAAGGCAGAAATTGCACGACAAACTTAAAGTCCTCCCTTCCCTTTCTTTGGACCTGCGAAAATTATTCCTTGATTACTTGGATTAATTTTACTGCAATCAGAACCCTCCAGATTTTGACATATCAGTGTGAAAATTACGTCATTAAAGTAATACTATACCTAGTGATGTTTGAGGTTTAAAACTATAGGCCTGAAATTTGGGCAAAGGCTAGTAGGCTAATAGTTTTAGAACGACCTCGTCTTTGAAGGATGTCTGGTAACAGCCCACCCGGCAAGACTGTACCGAGGAGCGACCGATGAGTCACCTGGCAAGCCCGCTCAGTCGGGCGAGCGTCCCGCACGAAGAGAGAGGAATCCCTCGTGTCTCAAGTGATGCGGAGGTTTCGAGGAATCGGTGAATCCTCGTACCGTCTCGATTCCACCTGCTCAACGAGGACAAGTGGGAAGACACCCCCTCTCAATTTACATCAGTATTGCGGCAACCTTGCTCCCGCGTGACTCAACTGTACTCAGTGTCGAGTAATGAGAGGAAAATCAGCTGCGGATATCTTGAACCCGTTTATCGACATCTGTTGAGAAGATCGCTACCACTTCCTGTGCTGATGTCAGAACGCAAAACATAGACACAAATTATAAGGGAATAGTTGCATAGTGCATCATGACTTCTTGAGTTGAAATAGCGTAGATTGGGTGCACCAATTGGGAGAACTCAAGTTATATTTCTATGATATAATTCTCTAAAAACTCGTTCAATTTATGTAATCACTATCAAAAACGTTCATAATTCTTTATCAATATACGATGGTCCTTATGTGCCATTTGAGTTCCGAAACGAATTAGTTTTTGTCACCCATCGGAGAACTGGATAGCAGTGGAAAAGATTAATACGGGGAAAACGGGGAAAGCAAAACGCAAATTGTGCCGGGAAGAGTGATTTTTACTTGAAACGAGATTCTGTGACATTATTTTGTATACATATGGATTCAAATTATAATTCTGTCTGTTTTAACTGAAGAGTTTATCTCTAATGTTATGATCTTTGCATATTGTGGTAATACATTCATGTACCCATTATTTCCCCCGTCGACGCGGCTTTGCGAGTAGAAGAGAACGAACGGAAGTCACTTCATTGTTGGCGGTTCACTAGATCAACAATCACGGCACACCGCGCGCTCAGGGAAGATTGAACCGTCGGGGATTAACCGCATCAAAATGCCCACCATTCCGGGGGGAGATTTACCTAGAGGATTATCTCCTGGCTTCTGCCAGGCTGGACCAGAACAGTCTTTGGGTGCACTATCGGGTTCCTCTTTTTCTGCGGTGAGCCAAATGCCTACCTCAACACTTTGGAGGCACGACGCACGATCGAGGGCTTGTAACTTAGACGAGACCTCACATCAGTCCAAGATATGGTTTCCCATACACAAGAGCGTAATCAGGCGTGAAAGTGACTGATTGCGGGGAATCGGGACCAATTAATACTTCCGGTCCTGTACATAAGAGAATTTAGCAACCTGTATAGGTGTGAATGCGGAGTTCACATAAATCTGAAATATTGAATGGATGTTGGTGATTAACCCCGAATCAATGAACCTTTAATAGAGAAAGGGCATACAATTCAGTATTTTTGTATGTGTCAATAGAGGAATTTCCCCCAGCTCACACAAACAGAACAAATAATCATGAATGATGTACCCAAATCTAGTTCAGTGGATCAACCAATATAGTCTCAAGAAAATTCAATGATGGCAAAACGATTTCGACCAATTAGCATGGACTGAGCGAGGGTTCAGCAGCTCCCATCTTACTGAAACCACGAAAATCTTCGCCAAAACTATCTCGAATCAACTGAATTGTCGCGATAGAACGATCCCACCTGAACACCTGTACACCACTCCTCCCCCATCCCGGTCAGTCTCCCTGAGAAGACCCCGTGGTGCCGGTACATCGGTAATCTTCGCCGTGCCCCAACGCTGGCCAGCCCCCTTGTCTCTTTTAGAGCGTACCGCCGTGCCGCCCGGCCTTCACGCTGAGTGTTAATTGCCTCATGTGGCATACCGTCACGATCGTCTTTCCCCTCACCCTCTTCATCTGACAGCCGGCCTTCGGAGGACCAAGATCGGATCTAAATAGTACGCAGCGATGTCGGCATTTTAGGAGCTTGAGGTATCGACAGTTTGTCTAGACAAAGTAGGTCGTTTTGATCTTGGATTGTTTGTTTTTATGTTAAGGTGTACAAAAAGTTTGTATACTCATCATGTTGGGTGTATTAGTTTATGACATCAGTCATCTACAGTCGACAGAACAGTCATGGTGTGCATTATCAAAATGTGATGAGATTGTTGTGTTTTGTTGTCAATGAATGGGCAAGAAATTGTCGGGGGTATTACACTGCATTCAAATTGCGATATCGGACAGGTTGGAAAAAGTTTCTCGAATGCTCTAAAGCCTAGCAATTACCAGAATCCGGTTGTCGACTGGACGAGCTCGAGCAAGGTCCGGATTCTAGATTCCTCAGTGGATGCAGCTCACGATGCGGAATTGTTGCCCAGAACAGGATTTTCTTCGATCAGAGTTTGACGAAATGCTCGAAATAAGAGCCTTTTTCTTGCAAACACAGCCCAATTTCCGCTGCAACACTTGAGCGTCGGTTGTGCGATCCGTCTTTTTTGTTGCGTGAGCCGTCGGTAAACTTCCTCTTTTCATTTGTGATTTTTACCGCGATCATCCGAAAGTTACATTTTGTCCCCCTTTTGGCCTGGCCGACAGGCCGACCTCCACACTCCTCTAACGGTCGGCTCTTCGCTCTGTTTATCCGGTTAACAAACAATGGGCAATCAAATCTACTTGTAAGTTTTGGCGCGTTGATTGGTATCCTTGTTCGCAAACAACAACGAGGAAAGTATAAGACGGCTTGTGGTGGGACTCCGGAAATAGACTTTTCCTGCTTCTGATCAGACTGAACGGCTTTGCGAAAACTTTTCCACATCTCTGTGGTTTTTATGTAGGCCTATACGAGGAAAGACAGCGTGAACAGAGCCAACCAAGGATGCCTTCACTTCGAGTGTGTTCTTGATTGGCGTGAAGAGCTAATATAAAAAACGTTGTATGTAAAGTTATTTTTATTGCCATTATACGAGTCAGAATTTCGACGTTTCCAGAGCAGTTCTGTCTTCGTAGAACTCCCACAGTTTAGCCATCGATTAAACTTTAAATTAAATCGAGTGAAGCACAGCGGGGAGCTTCAAGTTTTAACATGAACCCCGAGCTGGACCAAGAAACGGTGCAATTGTCGTGGCAACAGAGGCTCCTTTGATGGGGACTGCACTTCGCTGGTTCACGAACGACTATGAAATGCACAAGTTGCGGGGGCGGGGGGCTACCAGCAAAATGAACATTCCCACCAACACGGCTCTGTTCAACCGAGGAGGAGGGCTGCTTCTGCTCGAGGCGGCTAGGACCTCACAACATTTGATCGAGGCATTTGCTTACACTGACAATCGATCAAAGTCCCATTTTTTTCTACTAACAGTTCTCAAAGGGTATCAATAAGCAGAATATTCAGCAAAGCAAGCAAGTTTATCATCCATTGTTTGGGGTTGGGACTCTCTGGGGGTTGCGGCCATAAACAAAAAAGATTACCACCCTCACTTGATAAAAAAATCAGGAAAACATCCTGAATACTTCAAGGCGTCCAACATTAAATACACGTGAAGCAAACATTAGCTTTGGCTGTCATCTTTCACTTTCTCTTTTAATGTTTCTGATAACTTTTGAGTGGAGTGCAAAAATGATCACCCCAGAAGTATTTCCAAAGCCCTCTGCCCAATTCCACTAAAAAGAAACATCCCCTCGCCTCTGTTGCATAAAAAAAATCAATTCTCTGGGACAGTTTCATTCTGAATTACCTTGAATGAAAGCCCACCGAGCTCAAGCTCGCAACTACAGAACTGGGACCCTTTTTATCCCACTGGTTGGCGGACCATAATACCCCTTAACATGGGATCAAAATGAAGGACGTGCGATTCATGACTCGGTCGGAACAGGCAATATGGGGACCACTTTACTGGCCTCCAACCCATTCGGAATCAGGGGAAAAATCCCGCACACGAATACCGTAGTCCTCTGAGACTAACCACTCTCAGCTCAGCAAAGAGTTTAACTAGACTTGGCATTTCCTACATGGCAGTTCTATGTTCAATCTTGTACTTGCGGACGTGGCGTACGTGTGTGTATCGTCAACTGGACGGTATTAATCAACTTCAACTTTGAGAAGTGTCGGAAATGATTATGTGCCGATATTCTCTCCCATTGAGCAAATCGCATCCTGATATGTACGAAACAGATCTTTAGGCGTGAGTGGACTGACCAAATGTCTCGTTTCGAAAGAAAAAGGACGCTATGGTCGGATTCAACTTAATAAATCTAGGTCAGGGTCTGAGCATCGCAAAGAAAATAACACTACTTGACTATGTATAATTTAAATGGATTACCATCTTCGTTCAAAAACTGTCTGGAGTGGTTACAACATCCTAAGAGACGCCACAGTGCAAGTTGCAACTGAGCATTAGATGGCCTTGATAGTTCTGTCTCCAAAACAGTTCTCGAAGTGATTACAATATGATGCAATATATTTTGAAAATACTGAACTGATTCGAACCTGAACTTTTCAACTTCATCCAAGTTCGTGGCCACATACAATGACGAAAATCATTTACAGTGGCCTCTATTCGTGTCTTTTTTGCTGCATGCAGTGCGCGTCAAGTTGACGTCCATGCGGGTTTTTTTGGCCATGTACTTTTTTCCATGTCCAATTTCCGCTTCATTTAGCGCTGATGAAGCGCGCTGGAGCAAATGAAGCTTGATTTCAGAGCGTATAATGTCTTGTGTATAGACTGGTGCCGGGTTTGATGTTGGCAACGTTTCACGCCCCAATTCCCAATCACGGGGAACTAGCTATCATGAATATCATCGGCCTGAAACAATAGATTATACCGGGCCATTGTTGTTGCGACCTTTTCGCTCTTGCCGTCTAGGGTAGTATCAAGCGGGCGCTGAAGCCTGGGAATCTGAGATGTTTTTCGTGCCAGCGAGGCTTTGATACAGCCGCTCTCATTTTGTAACAGTCTGCGGGTGATTGGATTATTACACTACAGCATTATCATGAACACGTCTCCGGTAGCTCTTACCGGCTGATAAGGACCGGAAAGTTTGTTTACCCCTCCCTGCCCTAAAGTGGGATTTGTAATATCACATAATGCACTGGAGTTGTTCATTTATTGAAATAAAAAGGGGTTATGCACCCATAGAGGGTGCGGTAATTCAGCGATCGTGATGTTGGGGAGCAGCGTTATTCGAGTCCTTCACAAGTCCAGTCACAAGTCCCTTCACAAGTCCAGTCACAAGTCCCTTCACAAAGCCAGTCACAAGTCCTTTCACAAGGCCAGTCATAAGTCATAAGTAACAAGGTGACAACAACTTGTGATGAACTTGTATCTCTATACATCAGCTGTGATTTTGGCGCGAGTTTGTCTAATTTCATGAACTTCATTCCAGAAAGAAGTGGTTTAGCAAATCGTTTTATACACTCATCATTGAGTCAGAAACTCACACTCGTCGCTGTTGAGAACACGTCATTGAGATAAGAAAAACTCACTTAAATATTAAACCTCAACTACATTCAATCGGTGTGACCCGTGACAGGTATCATGATTAATGTAGGACGTAGTTTACATTCCAACTCTACGTATTTTCTTATTTCAATCGCGCGGATCCTCCAAGTTGACAGGAGGACCCGCTGTATAGAAGTGGATGAGACGCGAAACAACAAGTCATGGCCACTAATCACTCCGCGCTCACTTCATGAGAGTAATGAATCTTATTACAAGCTATTTTCGCGCTTCCAAAATAAACACAATTACCCAAAAAAGTCAACCCTATGGAGGCCTGCACAAAGAGAGCCGCCCTGCCGGCTCTGTTTGTGGACTTTTGCTAACCCGCTAAGGAAGTCCCTCGCACTTTCTCCGCGATGTCTGGGTTCGCTCTCCTTTTTTGTGGGCAGTCGCCGGGCGCCTGCAGACTACCAACGGAAGGGAGGGGACGAGACGGCCGGCGGCGGAGCGGGGGAGAAGAGTTAGAGATTTGCCCGGGGAGGGTAAACACCGAAGTGTGGTGCGAGGCAAGTATTTATTTTGGCGATGCTGTAGAAGCTTGAGGGGATATCTTTCGGGTGGGATCAGAAGAGGGCCCGAAGACACGGTCAAGGGTGTGGTTTGGGTTGTGTTTGTTTTGCACAACCGCCAGTCCAAGCAAACCACGAAGATTACGGTCAATTACAGTCATCATCTCCTCACACATTATGCCTTGTCTCCACCTGAAACATACCGCCCTGCTTAATTGCTTGAATGTTTGTTACATTAGAAACTGTTCCGCTTGAACCAACTTGCCAGAGACATTTGGGCCGTCTAGGCCGCAGAAATTCCTCCTGAGCTTCAGCTCCAGTGCCTGGGTTATCGAACCTCATCTAAGGTCCTGCTTTGCTCAAGTTTTAGTAAAGACCGGTTCATACTACGGGCCAATGCGAAAGTGAAGCGAATTTGACGCCACGAAAGGTTTGTAGCAAAAGTTCGCTCGAGTTGAAATGTCTTCAACTTTTGCGAATTCGATCTGACGTCACAAATTCGCATTAATTAATATGTGTTCGCTTTCGCGTGATGTATGAACCGGCCTTCAGCTCCCAACCGAGAAAACCTTAAAATGATGGAAAGTGACGGGGTTGGGATGGAGCTGATGGGATGGGTATATTAAAAGAGAGTTCCAAGTAATCTTAGCTCAACAACAAACTCAGTTGACGAGTTACAGTCTCCGAGTTGTGCAAAGCCTGAAAAGGGACCGACGGAATGGCTTTCGCGCGCGCTGTTCTCAGCGAAAAGATTTCTACAAGTATAAAGGATGATATTTATGTAAAAAGTGGGTTAACTTTGCGTGAATCTGGAATACTTGGTAAATACTTGAATTTGAGCAGAACAGTCACTTTTTTATTCGCAACTGACCAAAAGGAGGAAAGCAAGCAATACATTAAAAAGCAAACAGAAAGCAAAGTAAACTCAAACAAAACAATAAGGCACTACACAAGAGATATTGCACGTTTATTCTACCATAAGAGAATTGATAATTGGTAATCTCGTGAGAAAATTTTACCTTTAGTGTAACGAAAAACATTCAACATTAATCTCTGTCTTGTTGCTGTTACATTGTGGTACCTACATTCAAAGCAAATGCATTATTTTATCAGGCAAACGAATTATGCGCTTTCCAAAAGATTCCTAAATATAAGTGCTATTTTTTAATTGCATGTTACAAATTGTTCCACATTGTGTAAAAATGTCCTCTGATTCTGGGATGAATCGTTGCCATGGTGTATTTTTTTCTTGGGGGGGTTGTTGGTTAATCAATGACAAATTCACCTGTGTTTGAATTGAAAGTTAAGCTTATTTTGGGCACAAGCTTTCAGCAGGCGATCGGCGGAGCAAACTCATCTCGTGGGAGTTTAATCCAAAGCATAAAACTCGTGAGAACATATTTCAATCTCCCAATACCGTTTGGTTGTAAGTACACGTACATGCAGAGCTTCCTCTCTGAGTTTCACAGTCTTAGCGTTCAAAGTTACTGTCCAAGAGTTTCTCTACCTTCGTTTGGCACGTTGCCGGCCGTCCTCCCTTCCACATGAACCACACAACAAACAATGGGGAACACCGCCCCACCCCAAACCCAAACCCCGTACCCTCCCCACCCCCTCATGTCAAGGTTAAGATACCAACAACAATCAACAGAATATCATAGAGCTCTATGGGACGATCAACCCACAATGGATCCTCCCCCGCATTATTGTGTTGACTGGATATCAGACCCTAGGTAGCCCGGGATAAGTATGTTGTGTGATTCATGGGCGCCCAGTGAGACTTGTCAAACCGAGTTCTGTTTCATTCGGGCCTTAGGTTTGAATTTCAGCCACTAGCGCACGCAGATGGGTTCAGGTTTATTTCTGATTGCGAAAGCCCACCATTTCCTTCCCCAATCATCCTGCATCTATTAACCACTCACTGAAACGTAATTATTGGGGCTGTATATTTTTTATTGAGGGCGCTCTTCATTGTGGCCGACGTGGTACGTGACATCGTGCACTGGGCCTGAGCAGGCCGGGCTTCGAAATTTTTAAAAACACAAATACGCTGCGGTAATCAGACTTGTATAGGAGAGAATTTTTTCTCTCTCTTTTTTGGGGGGGAGGGGGAAGTGTAGTCCGATATTTCAACAGGGGAAGTTTCTCTGTTCTCTTTTTATCACTAAAACAAGATATTGCAAGTTATCAGTGAAACCACAAAAAAGAAAAAGAAAAAAGAAAAAACAAACAAAACCTTACGCAAGTCATAGGTTTGGTCCAGAAAATGAAATAAAGCCTAATTCTGCAGAAAAACTCCAATAGTTTTTAGGTCAACCATCACTGACAATGACGCTATGTGCACGTTTGTTTCCGGTTGGCGGATGTAGTTCTGTTGTTTTCGTGTGTTGAATGTGTTCTCGGAAAGAGGAAGGCGCAGTTAAAACAATTTGATTAATTACGACATTCGTACTTTATGGATTCAGGGTTAATAAGAAAGTAGGATGTTTTTTCCGTTCCTTGTCGTGACTGAGTCAATTCCCGGGGTGAATTATACCCCAAACAGTTGCCAAAATCCGGCCGGTGTGGTCTGGTGTCATGTGATCTGTGTGCCGAACGACACGCACACCCATTCATTTCAAGGCCAGACAAAATAAGATATGATGCCGCAAACACGAAATTGAAAGTGCATCACTTAATTTGTATTAAAATGAAATTGAGGAAGGAACCGCCTCTCAAGGTATGCATTCGGTGGGTAAACCTGCGTGGGCTTTTCTTCTTAATATCGCACAAAATCTCAAGAAAAACAGTTCACTTCAGGACAAGAGAACAATGTATACTTTCAGAGAAAAAAATAAATTAACCAAACAAGTGAGTCTGTTTATTGCCTGCGATGTCTTGGCGACAGCGTCGGTGTGATGTGATGGAGCTGAGCGTGCCGACGTCATTCGAGGAGACCCGGGTTCACGATCAGCTCAATTTTCCCGGGGGTCGGGGGCAGCATGCTGGCACGGATCCCTGAAAGACAAGCCGTATCGGTTTCAATATTCTTTGCGTAATATACGGCGAAGCTACCGTCAATAAATCAGCTCTGGAAGGTCCGGGGTGCTTCATGTAGGATCTAGAACCCACGTGCCTCTTGAGTGACACGCAGATGGAACCAGTCCAACATCTTTCAATATTCTTGAACAAAGGGACTCTGAACGAAGGACAACATGTGTGTCAAATCTTTACGTAGTCAGTTTGAAACATTGAGGGAATCATACCTAGTTGATTATAAACTCGTTACGCTAAATCCTAATGGCAAACAATCGGTGATTTTCGTCTTGTGGACTGGAACCACCTGTGATAGGCTTACAGTGTGAAAATCACCACGCTTCGCCCTTAGGACTTACAGATAGCCTGATTTTGTCGCAATTTCAAAGACGTTCAAGTAAAAGGGTATGCAAGAAGATGGAAGATGTTTGAACAGTACAATTCGAATACTTTTTTTTTTACTGTAGCAGTGTCACCAATCCGACCTATACCGCATGGGATCAAAATTCATTGGCGAAGAAGACTCTCTTAGCCCTACTGCAGATAGACGGCTGACCGTGGCAGAGATGTCGATAGAGAGCCCGTTTGTTTCACACCGATCTGGACCTCGATCAGTGATCCTAACGCTGGTCCGCACCATCCACTATGCGGGTTTGGTGTACGTAAACCAATGACAGATCCTTGTGAAACAAACGCGGCCAGAGAGAGTTGCGACATGAATGTCTTCCTTGTTGGAACCAAAATGGCGGATTATGCGTCGATGCACATGAATACACAATAGTGCATAACAGCTGCATGCTGTAATGTACACTGCGCTCGTCGCCTATATGGCGCCTGAACAGGGCTCTTGGAAGGGCTGATGGCTCTGCACAGATTTTAGTGAGGGAAACTTCACACGGGGTGGCGGCTACCGAGGCGCAGAGCACTGTGGGTAAATTTCTGCCAGGCGTGCGAGCTACGGTTCCAAGGCCATTTTTTGTTTGTTTTTTGTTGTTTTTTTTTGACAGACGTTTATTTAATGTTGTTCATACCATGGTTACTGAGTAGAAGATGAATTAAGTTTTACAATAGTTCGCCTTAGAATGTACAATGTCAAGCAGAAAGACAAAGCACACGTTAAAGAACAACATCTAGGTAAAGGGTGAAGCATAAATTTGCCTTTGTACCCTAACCTATTGACAGACATACATATTATAACATAGGACAATACAAGACATGAAAATGTTTTTGGCAATGATACACATACGGACAAACACTGACAGGCAGGAGATAATACAATGCATCAAAATACAATTCTAGTGGGTACAGGTGATGTATTCAGAAAGTATTAGATTTTTCAACTTAAGAGCAAATGTTAATAAAGTGGGCGCTGCTTTTATAGTTTCATTTAGGCTGTTCCAGTATTGGACACCACATTGTACAAGACTGTTTTTGTGTCATGAAGTTCCATTGGTATCAACATATAATTTCTTTGGAGAGGTACTTCTGGTATGATATGAGTGAACATTTGAGGTAAGTTTAAAGTATGATTTAAAATACAGTGGCAGCTTATCATTGATACATTTATACACATTGACCTCAGCAAGTCTATGCTTTACAGCATTATGGCGCATGAACGCACTGTGTACGCAACACACCCAAAAAACGTACATCTGGA
This sequence comes from Acanthaster planci, assembly GCF_001949145.1. Next base: position 3,989,739 of record NW_019091355.1, on the reverse strand, counting down.
AAGGCGCCTTTGTTGTATCTCATTGAGTTATTCGCCACCGTAAACTTTCAGCAGCTGTTCCCACTCTGCGGCAAACGCATTCTTTTAATTGTACTCTGTACAAAGCGTGAATTAGCAGGGCCTATAAGATGCCCTGTCAACAACTAAATAGCAGACCATCAACGAAGTGCATGAAACTGGAAGACAGGTTTGGCATCATGACGCGGTACAGTCAATCTAAAAGGGTATTTTCTGGAAAAAAATCAAGGAGTTTCTGACGCCATTTTGTTTTAATTTTTGGGAGGAATGATGCCATGCACCATTTCTTCCGTTCGTGTCTGCGTCTTCACATCTTGCGGACTGTCCACGTTACAGACGGCCACATCGCATGGAACCTTTCTCGGGGCTCTGCTCATTGCATTAGCCTGGTTTTTGGGCTTGCCACCTGGGTTCTAGGGGGTGTAGCTCGGGTATGCAGCCGGCAGTTGCTGGAATTCGTGCATGTGTACAGAACCAGTACCAGGAATGATTAGCACTCAGTGGATGCCTCATTAAGGTATAGCAATCTCTTAATATTGATTTATATTATTTATCATGTTAAATTTAATGGAGTTGTTAATACTGACCAGAGTTCTTTCTGGGGGCTGGTACCATTCCAATTGTCAACGCCCCGAAATGTACGTATTTTTGCACTCATTTTAGGGAGTCCCTCCAAATATCACCCCCGGCCACTTCTGTCTTTATAACAGGTCAAGCAGGTCACAGAGGGCATATGATGCAAGATATGGGACGGAGTTAACCCCCCCCCCCGCCTTTGTGTTGGTCATTGTTTGATTGAAATCTCAGGAATTCTTTACAGACTTCTGGGGGCATGTGTTAGGTAACGATAGTCTTCAGTGTGTATAGGGATTGGACGTGGGGGGGGACCCATCGGCCCCATATCGTGCACGGTATCACAGAGGGCGCTCTACGTCTTGTGACCTATGTATTTCCCACAGAGCTGTACATATACAGCTTCTAAACGGTTCCGACATCGCCTGCGTCCTCAACATCCCGGTAGGTTTTCGTTTCATTTTTCCCTTTCTATTTTCTATACTTCAAGATTAAGAGAGTATGAAAAATCTACTCTGCTGATAGAAAATGGTGACGTTTTAGGGCAATTCTTTTTCCGCCGTTCTTCAGGTGTGGAGAAGCCATATCACTATAGTGGGTAAAAGAAGACTCCATTTATGGGCGAGATCGGAAGTGCAAGTGCGCATGGCGACATAGACAACGTCACCATGTAAGGCCGTGTCCGAAACGGGCTTCCAGAGCTACGGCTAGGTCTATTGTCTGCGCGTCTCCACGTACTTTCAATGGAGTGAAGACCTAGACCTAGCTCTAGACAAGAGATTCGGATGCAGCGTAAGCTCGCCCCCTGCACACGAGAGACTCGGAGCTAGAATGACACAGGTAGATGACTCGCCGAGAGCTCGGAATTAACTTAGAGGGTCATGCTTAATACATACACTTCAATATAAATTTCACTTGACGGTACAACATTTCCAACATTATGCTCACAATTTGTACAAAAACATAAGTGAATCGCGAGAGATGGCCATCCTATTTCTTCAGTGAATAGGACACAAAGATGCCTGCACCAACTTTCATCCAAGAAAATATTTTGCACGAGCCGGCCCTTCAGGAACAATTAACCAAAGAATTCCCGTCGGGCGTGCACAGCCATCCGAGACCCGCATCCCTCAAAAGCGTGCACGTGACGGCATTTGCTTAGCAATTGCGTCAGCATTTGAGTGATGTTCGTCAAGGTCAGACGTCATCCGGGAAGTTCTCGCACTAGTGTTGTTATACAAACAGTGCAAGCTGTTCCCTAGACAGGTCACGGGGGGATACATAAAGCTTCCCCGGGATCTGAAAGAATTTGACGTTCAGCGATAATTCAATCCTGCGCCCATTTTCACGGCCCTGAAGCACGCGATTCGACGTCGACAGACGCTCCGTGTATTTCGTGAACTTGGACCGTAAGCTTAAAGTACGGCAAAAGCACACATGTGCGCGCGCAACCTTATTAAGCACAACTAAGTAAGTATGCACCATGAAATAGTGCAAAAAATCAGCAAAATTTATGTTATAGTAGCACAAATTTTCTGCTAACTCTTAAGCAGCCCCATGAAATTGGGCCCTGCAGATAAAAGAAAAATGTTTTACAATTTACGATCCGCCTTGAGCAGAAGCGCACCCCCTCATAGGTTGAAAAGAGCCGTGTTTGTCGGGAGTGTTTATTTTGTTGGTAACGATGCGACTGCAACGCTTGCGTTTCATAGTCGTCCCTGAACCACCGATGCGAAGCTCCTACCAAAGGAGCCTCTGCTGCTAGGAAAAGTGCACCCTCTCTTGGTCCAGCTCGGAGTCCATACACAAAAATATAAGTGTCTCGTACGCAAACCGTAAAAAGTATAACTACTGTCGACACTAACCTGGTGAGCGTACAATCTAACTTTGTTGGAGTTACATTACCCAGGGGCTGATCAAGTGAAAGGAAATGGTCGGGGAGTAAATGGACGTTGAGAAGCATAATACGGGAGTTTCACAAAAGCGCGCCTCCAAGAGTTTGTAACGCGTTGGCAATCACAATGCGCAAAGTCTGTCCACCTAGTGCTCGTTTGGAAAGGGTCGACAGATTTCTCGCACTGTGATTGGCCAACGCATCGCAAACTCTTGGAGACACGCTATTGCGAATCGCCCGTATTGGCACGCCCTGCTGAGAGGATCCAAGGATATTCCTCCAGAAAAAAAAATTGTAGAGGTGGTCGGAATATAAACACTTTCGGAAAACTTTTTCCGCATTGTGCGTGTGTGAAGAAAATAAAGGCGATAGGGGACCTACATACGCTCAAGACCTTCGCGAACATTAACGACATTATCCGAAAAGTCAACAACTACAGAAAACTTTTGGACAAAATCGGACCCAACATCATACTCCCTGGTCACGTGGTGTTACAACGGCGGCTACGTATAGTTTTAACTCAAGATTTTTTTTTGGTCAGAATAGTCGGAATATTATGGTCGGGGAAATACGTTACGCTTAAGAGTTTTTATGCTAATGCAGATTTTTACACGAATTGTAACAGCAACAGCGCCCTCCTCTATCACGGAAAGTAGGGAAAATTTCAACGGCATTAGCTAAAATTGAAGTAAAATAATTTACTAACGTTTAAGGAGAGTACCAAGTTGCACAAACTATGTTCTTATGTAATATTAAGTCATGTGCCCTTTCGATATTTTTTTCTTCCTGCAAGTTATCACTAGAGGGAGCTGTCACTGGCATGTGTTTCTTGAGATGACAAGCCAATGATGACAACCTGGGCAATGTTGGAATACACTGCGTGTAACTGGCATCCCTTAGCATAATGTCCTTTGTATGCTGATGCTCTGAAACACTGCAACATCTCTAGCATCGGTGCGCAGTGAATACACAATAAACCTGTCCATCTGTTACCGTTTACCTGATGCCTTTAAAGTGACAGGTGTAAATATGATGCATGTACATTAGTCTTGCAGGTTGAAAAATGAATGTGATACTTATGAATGATTAGAATATGAAATTTAAAGAGACAGCTCGATTTTGTAACAGCAAAAGTGAAAAATTCAGTTAACTGAATATTTGCTTTCGAAAAGGTACGATTCCTCTCCCCCACTACTAATTGAAATTAGTAACTATTTTTCATTACCAAATCAAACCAAGCATTTTTTTCTCTTATACCGTATGCAGTAACAACCCAGTCAGTAACATGAGACGTGTTTTGCCGAACCGAACCGCGCAGGACGGGAAATCGATTGGATTCGACAGGATACTCGCAGGGCCAATCACACAGAGTTGCAATATCCCGCGTTTGGAGGATGGATTGAGCGGGGGGAAAGGGGATGCGGCGTAATGATGCAGACGGCAGCAGATGCGACCACGTGACCTTTCAGTCGAGCTAAAAATAGCCAGGTACAAGAGCTCTGGATAGCTAATGACATGAAGAGATGGAGGGGGGTTGTTATCGACAGCGCTGATGCAGAGCGTGGCTGGGCCAGGAATGCAGCTCAGCATACGCCGTAGATGGAGAGATGCAACTACGGCCGAGCACTGAGTGATGCGGGTTGAGCACACACACAGCACGACTTATAGATCATCACTTGGCTATTCCAGCCATCATCATTGTCGGTAGACGGCTGTGTTGGGAACCATTAACTAGACGGGAATCCTCTCCACATCCACGCTGGATTTTGACAGGTGAGTTATGATGGTATCTTGTTGTCTTACGATTAGTGTGTGTATGACACCGTACCTTTATCGAGACGGTAAACAGTGATAGATAACACGGCCGTCATTCACAGCGGTCGTGCGTAAATCGTGCCGACAAGATACTCACGATTTCCTTGCAACCCAATGTATAAAGACCACGATTCGTTAATTGTGATGAAATGAAATTTGATTACTATTACTTATTTACTTGTGTACCTTAAGTGCCACAGGTATTATTTTCAAGTACATGAAAGTTGAGTTGGCAATAACAAATGCCAATCCAGGCACTGAGAAAATCATCAATTTCGAGCAAATATCGAGTGTCGCTATTTTTGGTTCGAGCCATTGTGTACATGCGTACGTGCATATAGCATTTTTAGTGGTGTACCGGCGCATTAGAAGGAACGAAACGAACGCAATCATAGCATTGTGTCATCTGGAACACTTCTCAGCAAATATATTCGTTACTAATATATTCCTTGGCAGCATCTACTTCATTTAAGGTGTGTATATTCAATATGCAATTGCTCACGCCAAATTTCATCGAAGTATTTTTTTTTAGTAGTTGAATATTGAAAGCACATTATGCAGCGTCGACCGTCGCATCGATTTTTAGCACTTTCATTCTTAGCACTGTTGTTCCAAATTCCAATCTATAAAATTTCCATTCAGTATAATTTTTCTAACATATGCATATAAACCGTAGTTTGAGAAGGTTTTTAAATTAAGAAAGAGAATTATTGGTGTTTGGGCAAAGGACATAGATTGAGAGACAAAGTTGTCATTTTTGTGTGCTCTAAATAGCGATGACCCTTCCATTTATCAAAGGTCCAAAATATTCTCGCGTACGGTTTTGAAAGAAATGACATCAAGAGTTGACACACTACAGCTGTTTTCTGAAATATCGGGCATGGAACTAGAATATAGTCATCACACAAAAGTCAAAACATTCTGAGTTCTTACCCTGTTGAGGTTTCATGTCTAAATTCGGATATGCCGCAAATACCAGTACGATAACAGTTAATTTGGGAACAGTTTGGTAACTTTGATCTTCTAAGTACACAACATCAGTTTTGCATTTATGATCTGCTTTTATTGCCATCCCAATTTAACTTCCATCAGTATTCCGATCTGGCTCTTAAATTCTCCTACCACTCTGCTCAAACAATACTGTCATCACTCTTCGTGTTTGCTACTTCCTGCATGTATTCCTCGTCCACATTATAATCTGTAAACAAAGTAATGGCGCGGTTGTGATCACTGTACAGTCGTTTCACTTTTGTTTTACTACCACGAGCGCGTGTCAAGATTACCCGTGGCAGGTCTTATTTTGTGAGCAGTGCGACTGTGTTAGTGTCAACGCATGCCGGCGAGACTCTTCACTGGCAACGGAGTTCACTTATGATCGAATTCATTTTATCAAACAAAATTAAAACCCGGCAATTTTCTCTCCTGAGAAAACTACTGCGTGTTTCTTTTATTGTGCTATGAGCGAAGAAACGGTAGTTATTTATACCTGATGAGCGCGGTCAAGAAGGTCAGGAATAAAGCGCATGCTCGCGCATGCGTCTGGACCTGATTTTTTGAAAAAAAATATTGCGCATGTTCGACGCACAATGTACATAAAGCACCAGATTCCAGGGCAAAATCGGAACAAGACAGCCTCTGCCTACAATGAAATTTCAAAAATAACCCAACCACTCAGACGCATCGACAGTTTGATTTCAGTGAACACCTGCCCGCGGGAGACGGAATGCACGTCGCGGTTAATTTCCAGGCGGTTGAATTTCACCTGCCCGATTAATTATAAAAACTGAATTTTGCCCAAGCAGCCTTGGCCGTCGATGCAGCAAGACGCCTGAATGTAGCTCGGAGCTAACTTCTTCCGACATTCCGTTTTCTTTAAAGAGACCACCATGCATATTTTTAAGCCACATATTTGCCTTCCGATTTGGGCATATATTAATAAGACGAACACGTTCTTCGACAGTATGTCATTATAAAGATTTAAGGTTGGTTTGTACCATCCATAACGTCGATGAAAAAAAAGTATTATCGTAACCACAGGAAGTACAAAACACAGCAATCACAATAGCATCGCTAATCCAAAAATATCAGCGATATTACGACCAACTTTTGTAATTATGTAGTTTACTTGACTGGTATTTTTTTCCGAGGGCAATTTTCGCTCACTGATTGTTGTACATTTTTATCAGTAGGAGAATTTTGGAGTAACACGGGTTTTCATTGACCTTCAGAGTGACTTTCTATGTAAACATTTCTATGTCCCTCATGAAATAATGAAAAAAAAATCAGTTTTCCAATAAACAAGGCCCATGCACGAAATTTGCAGAAACAATTTTCAGAACCCTCGCTCGAAGGAAACCGCAGGACTGGTCAGTCTTACTTTATAATTTTTCAAGTATATACCACAAAATGAAAGGCGATCGCGTTTGGTCTTCGTTTGACCAGTTTCCCAGGGTTCGTCCGATTTCCAGTTTTACACACCACGTCACAAATGTGTCTGGCCGTTGAAAAGTACGGGTCAGATTCTGTTTCCCGCTCGTTATCACCGTTATCAAATAAAAGGAAACAATCTGTCCTCGGTACAAGACGCTGAGAAACATGTCGAGCAGAGAAAAAAAAATCTGACTCGGGGGCCCAGCAAATTTAATTTAGCAAAAGGGCATCCGCGTCTATAAATGTAAAGCGCGGTCTATCTGAGGGCACAAGCAAGACCTCTTCCCATATATAGTTATCACGTATAGTGGAATGCTGTTCAGTATAATTCCCATGCCCCTCGTCTCTTTCGAGTACGACCGTGGAGGAATAAGAGCACATGTACGACGATACGAAGTACTAAATTATCCCGATGGGGTAAATTGTGCCGATATCCCATGCCTAATTTTAGTTAGAGTTGATTTTTTGCATAAATACTTGTGAACGTTCACGAGGTTTTGCACCTTTCCATGTCAACCAGCCACTGCAATTGTGCAATGCTGTAAAATCTTGATGAGGAAACCTATTTTTAAGAAAAAGATTCAAACAGGATCTGAGAGATTTGAGAGCTTTACGGAGAAAAAGTACAAAAAGTGACTTATATTATGAATCATATCGTGAAAAATTATGACTATATTTTTGCTTAATCTTGCGTATTTTGATCATTCATAACACCTAATCAAGAGATTTGTCGATCGAGCTTAATTTGATGAATCAACCGAAACAACTGCTCTACGAGGCACGCGACAGCTTTTAGTTATTTCAAATGAAAAAAAAAACCTTCGTTCTTTCAGTCTTTTACTTTATTTATAAGTTAATGTCCAAGTTCAATGATTCCATTTAAAAGACATGCAGTAGAACATCTTACGCGAGAGACGACATTTTCCAATATGCTTAGGTGTTCGCTTCGGCAGGAGCGAAGATTTTTAATGATCGATTTTGATCATGTGGATGTTGATTCACACGGACAGGTCGAAAGAGGCAGAGGGAAATACGAGCTGAAGCCATCGCCATGTGGATGCTACTGTTGGTGACTTCCCTGCCATTGGCCGATTGTGGTGAGTAGAGAAGAATTTTTACAGCGTGCGCGTCTTACGATAATATGCACTCTTTGGGTTTAAGGACACAATTCATAGATCAAGCGACTGATTTCTACACACTACAGCACATCTTTCGCAGTTTAATCACAGATTACCGGAGACACTAGATTAGTGTTGTATAATTAAGCCCTTCGAAGATAACGAATGGCCATTGTTAACCTTTGTGCGTCCAAATGTATCAACCATCTATCACAGTTATGAAAAATTAAAGATGCCATTAAGATTCATGTAATTTGCATAGAAATTAACAGGAATATTAAAAAGGATCCCCTCCGGTGGGGATATGTACATTATGATGAAACCCCTTATCCCCAAAGTGACCAGCTTGTTTATCGTGCAAACAACGTCTGCCCTTGACGAAGGCGACAAATCAATTTACCGAGCGACAGTCGGTAAAGGACGTCAGTTCTTCCGCGGAGAAATCGAGCATGCCTCACGGAGTCAGATGGAAATTGGCTTCCACCTGCAGCTTAACTGAACCCGAGATGGAACTGGCAAGATGGCTCAAGTGTGGCATTGCTCGTGCAGCATTATGTCAACGGTGCAGCAGCCAAGTTTGTGTTATGATAACCAACCTTTCTCATCGTCAGTAGTTCTCCAAATTATCACACGCGTGAAGAAATCGCACTTTGGAAGGGGTCAAAGGAAGATTCAGAATACAGATTTATGACAATTTATTAATTTTAATGGTTCTTTGTATAGGTGAGAAATGATCTACATACATTTGTCCTCGGTCTAACAACCCCCCCCCACAAAAAAATAAAAACAATTATTCGAAATAATTTGCACTGATTTTGCGGAATATTCTAAAGAGTTGTATTTAGAGGCGAAATATTCAAATTAAGTTCCTGCAGATAGTTGGAATTCAAGGTCTGCAAACTATAACCGAGTCATGGCTCAGTGATTTTGTTATAACTGAATCGCGGTAATTTGAATGCATATAACGACGAGAAAAATACTCTTTATGAGCCCCAAGCTGGGCCAAGGGAGGGCGCAATGTTCCTAGCAACGCTGGCTCCTTTGTTCGGAACTGCACCACGCTGGATCACGAGCGACTATGAAATGTACGCATTACGATCGCGTCGCTACCAACAAAATAAGCACTTCCGTCAAACATGGCTCTTTTCAACCGATGAAGGGGTGCTTCTGCTCAAGATGGTATCCTTTGACCCATCGCTTAACTTTCCACGCAGTATTTTTTGCTCGTAGAAATACTTAAAGAGTTTAAGACTCTTAGTCTTAATAATGCCGGTATTATGAAATCTTCACGATTTGTTTTCACGACGTTGAATTTCTCAAATGTTCTTAAATGGTTTTCTTTCTTAAGTGTTGAATTTTATTTGCAAGATGACTTTTTTGTGAATGCATTTATGCACACTATTTTCTTCAGCAGTGCTACGAAATCCCTTTCCCTAATGCTGAAATGAACTGGCTTCGCCAAAGAACCACACAAAAGTTTAAAAAATTGAGTTTGTCATCTATGGACAGTCTTCCGAGTAGCTTTTCCTGACCTTTTGTACAAAAAAAATGCCCTGAAGATTGTTTTACTCTCAGATTAAACGGATGGTCACGTTCGCCTTCTATCGATTTTCAAAAACTTCCCTGTAACGCGCGGGTTGTTAAATTTGTGCAATTTAACATTTTATCCTTCAAAATTCTACTTTGCACGGACAGCCTCCTTCACTAATGAAAGACACAGTTTGAAGTTTGTCCCCTTCGGCCTGCGATATAGAAACACCCTACCATCTGGAGTATATTTAATGACTTTCCCAGCGAGCCATCGACAGTTTCTTGAAGTTACAAATAAATGGGCCGATAGTATCGAAACAGCTGGAAGTTAGCAGCTGCCATAAGAGCAATACACGTACAATAACTGAACAATAACTGCTGCCCATACGTCATCTGGTGTCGCAAAAGTGCTAGCCACGAAGTTATTTCGCGACATCTTTGCCAATGATTCACCTCTTAAAAGTTTCGACAGCCACGCCTGATACCAAAGCTCAAAATGGAGCAATGGTTACAAGCCATTGGCTGACTTGGGACTCTCGGTGCGATCCTTAGATGGTGTAGTCTTTTGCCCCTCCCCCACGCCCTTGTTGGGTGTGCTGATCTCTTCAGCATACAAGGTGAACTTCTTCAAGTCCTCACTGGTTAGAAGTCGTTTTAAAACAAAAACACGGGCCATGTGTGCTGAAGTACATGTATTAGGCACCACGCAACCCACAATGCTTTGCGCGTCCGTAGCTGTGACGTACATCCTTCAAAACTTTTTGCGAGAGGGGGTTAGTCCAATCTTTGTAAAGGCAGCGGGGACGAGTTGATCGAAGTCCTGGCAGGACTTTCAGGGACTGCGAGTTCGATCTGCTCCCGGCCTTGATCTGGTCGGTCGTTCCCGTTGTGATGCCGGTCCTCGCGCCGATGCCGAACTCGAGCCAACCACCGGACGGGCTCCAAGAATGTCTGTACCACTGCTGACCGATAGTCGCCGTTGGTGGCGCTGTAAACCAGCGTGTTTACAGCGCTGTGGATCTGTAACAAGATGGCGACACACAGGCCCAAATCGTGCAGGCGCTTGCTGTACATGATAAGCTCAACTGTAGGCACTCGCAGATTTAAAATAGCAAGCACCATGATGACGTATGTGATTTCCATAGAATTTAGTATGAAAAAGATGGCGTTGTTTATAATTAGCGACCGGACGACCTTTCCTACTCGATGAGTATCGCTTTGTGTCCGGCTGGCCGTTTGACGACGAAGTATGACAATTATAGCTGAGTAGGAAAAAAAGGTGACGGTAAAAGTGACCAGGTAGAAGATTAAGAAAAAGATTCCATAGGCTTGGAGCACGAATATTGGGTTTTGGTCCAATCCGAACGTCGAGATCGAAATCACACTGACACAAACAGCCAGTAACCAAAGTGTTCCCGACACCTTGGCAGCTCGTGCCTTGCTGGCCGTTGCTCTGTGACTCAATGGTCGACGTACGGCGGACAATCTCTCAACCGCTATGGCGGTCACAAAACAAAACGAAGCGATGGTTGCACCGGAGAAAAGAGATTTGATCACATTCACAGCGAATGGCCTGACGTTCTCCGTGTCGATCCACGATGGGAATATTCCCAATGCAAGGAAAAGAGTGTCGGCCACTGCCAAGTTGCCCAAGTAGATGTTGATGATCGTGTGCATAGATCTCGCCCGGACGGCAGCAGCGATGAACAACAAATTCAACACGATTCCAGCCGGCATAACGATTTTACCAATGAGTTTGTCTGTATCGCTGTTCCGCTTGGTATAAGCTCCGAACTGTTCCCATAGCTGGCTATCGTTGACGGACAGTCCTTCGTAACCGATTACACTTTTATTCATTGTGTTGTCCACAGAAAGTGCGTGGCATGGACTCCCCGACAAACATTCCATTAATGACAAACATCCATTAATGCGTGCTGCTTCGGAGACAAAAGAAAAACTTCAGTACAGGAAATAACTCCTCATTGGAAAAGAGAAGATCACACCAGTTCTGGGCGTTCGTTTGTACAGTGAGTTGACATTAAGAGAACAACCCAAGGGCAGCTGCTTTACGGCCTGGTTGGGTTGCACTGAATGAAACTCGAACACAGCCATGAAAGTGAATTGTAAAACCAACTAGCGGTTTTCTGTTTTCTCCGATTGGTGAGAAACGGTGGGTGAGCCATTCGTGTCGTTTCATTTTTATCCTCGTGGCGTAATTTCAAAATGCCCAGTTTCCGCAGAAAACGAAACCCTGGCACAGGTTGGTTTACAGTTCTAGAAATTGTTGGTAACGTGCACGTGCTGTGATTTAAAAAAAATTATTTTCATTTCCTTTTAATAATTGCAACAGTTTACATTTACAAATTGCGCACCGTTGTTGAAAGATAGACAGATATTGGGCAACCTACTGAAAAAAGTAAAGGAAGCTGATACAAATAGGCCTATCAGTTTCATTCTCTTGATGGAGGACTTTATGCACAAAAAGAGCATGTAGGGTGGGGGGCCGAGGTTTCAGTGCGTGACACCCAATGATGAGATTTTTGGACAAGTTTTGGTAATGATTATAATGGAATGTGTGCCTGCTATAGCACCCAGCAATGGCGAAGTACATAAGCCTGATTCAACGAACTATAAGAAATGTGTTGTCATTAGTCACCAGTTTTGATGTATTAATCACTAAACATTCTTCGCACGTTCAAAGCAAGGACGATGTCACGTTCAACGGTTTCTAACGTTTGGACTGTATACAGAGACGCACAATATTTAAGTCACTGCAAAGAGTACAATAATCACGATGAAAAATCAAGTAATATCAAAATCATCCACCGACCACCGCAAACCCCTAGTGTTCACAGTCCTGCTGATATCTTTGCGGTTCTTATTTTGGTATAAATTACTACTCTGTGTGTGCGAGATGGCACCCGACAGGGAATCTATTAAGGGCTGCAACAGTTAAAGAGAAACATAACAATATCCAGAAAAGGGATAAAAACCATCGAACATTGGTATATTGGCATTGAAACGATAAGGCAACAGGCGTTAGCCACACCTTCCAAATTTGACAAACAGACACCGAGGAAAAAGTACATGTTCGATGAGGAAGAGAGCGTTTGAAATTGTGTGGTGGTATAATTTCTGTGTGTTCTGTGCATACTCGCTTATACTCTTCCGCTTAAACTGTATATTGACGTCTTGCGTTCATTTCCGCGGAAACAAGTGTCGTTGAACGCAAGTGATACTTGTGCCTTGTGTTCCGAATACTCCCGGAAGTGATTGGGAGACGTTACCTTTTGTTTCACATCCTTTCTCAATATGAAATTCGAATATACATGTATGGCATTCATCTTAAGTCTTTAGATACAAAACTGAAATCTGCAAGAAAGAGAAACACGTTGGTAATACGTGTGCGTGAATAGCTTGTCTTATTATAATGGTCTCGACAGGAAAAAAAATGTCGCAGGATTAAACTGGGGAGGTGCTGTACCATTGTCTTTTGGCTGACTGCCTGCCTGTCGCGTGAAATCGAGATAAAGTGTAAATTCAGCCTGCAGAACTACAATCCTGGACAAATCTCGTTGGGCCTCCAACCCTAGACCCCCTTTCAATGTTGGGTCTATGTGCGCGGTCTGCGCTCCAGCTGGACATGTTAACATTGACCGGGGAGGGCAAGAGAGCGTATGGCTAGTGTCCCAACAATTTTGTCCAGGATTGCAGAAGCACGTTTTAATAGTGCCGCTCGCACTGCACGGTGCTATGGGCCTCGACCTGGACCAAGAAAGGGTGCTATTTTCTTATCAACGGCGGCTCCTTTTATGGGAACTTAACTTTGCTGGTTCACGAATGACAAGGAAATGCACGCGTCACGATCGCATCACTACCAACAAATTGAGTACTCCCGACCAACGCGGCTCTTTTCGACCGATGAGGGAGTGCTTCCGCTCAAGGCGCATACTATCCCTTTTCAATACTGCTGTGGCACCTCCACGCTCGCTGACAGGTGGTACGCGTACGTTACATGCCGCTTGGACTAATTGGATGTTGTGACTTGCCAAATTAAATGCACGCAGGATCGCTAGGAGCGAGAGCCTCTGCAGTTGCTGGTGTCTTCTCCGATTTCAGTCTTTCCCAGGCTCAGAGTTCTTATAAACATCAATGCTAAAACGCGTTATGTGTTGTAACAAAATCGCTTTCATCTATATGGAATTCATAATTGTTTTGCCAAATTAAAAATTCCCTCCACTGCACACTAAGAAATAACTTGCTGAAACTCAGTTGTTCCTTGTTTTGCTAACCATGCCCCTTTGATATATGCCACAGACCTGGACTTTGTAAGGGTTGTTCACTTGATTAGTGTGGAGAGACTCCTGATAGGAGATATAATTTGCATTCGAATTACCTGGCGGTGTGGTGAAGGAAGGGGGCACTGGGGCACTCCCTTGCATTCGATCCAATGAAAAAATACTGGGCAATCCGTATAAAAACCTGCAGAGCACATGCTCACAGGTTGAGGATTCAGGATTGGGTCTTTTTTAGTAGACTAGATATCTCCTTTTTTGAGCATGTGCGGGTTCTGAAAAGAATTGGTGGTAATCAAATATGCTCTGTCCATCGTCAGGAGACTGCAGAGGGTCCAGTGATGAAGCAGCTTATATGGTGTGTTGAGGGCAGTAAGGTGAGGAGAGGATGCTAACTCAGGATCCAACCGAGGGCACTGGGATGCTGGCAAACCAGTGAGGCGTCTCATTCTGAGGGAGGGGAGCGTGGGGGAGGCAGCCAAGGGTATAGGGGACCCATAGGCTGGAAACGTCCTATATAGGGTATAGGAGACCCATTGGACTGGGATGTGAGGATGGGACGCCAGATGTCGCTAATGTGGAAACCGGTGTCTTGTGGTACTCTGTTGGGGCGGGTACTAGTGCTTGATGCTGGTGAGGAGTTTGGCTTTGCTCTAGTCGATCTTGTGGTCTTTGATGTGGGAGGCTCGTCGTATTTTCCTTTCCTGCCATGTGCTTTGTGTTCATTGAGTCTAGCGGGGAGGTCACTGCCGGTCTCGCCGATGTACACTTTGCCACAATGGCAGGGGATCTTGTACACTCCAGGCTTGTGAAGTGAGTTGTGCCGGTCCTTGTGGAAAGTCAGCAGGTTCTGCATTTTCAAGGGGGGTGTATGGAACGCTCGAATGCTATGCTTCTTGAGAATGTGATGGGGAGGTATTGCATAAAGGGAGGGCTATGGACCTAGGGGCCTTGACTACTTGGCTTTTGGTATTGGAGACCCTTCGGCCGGGGGATCTTAGGTCTTGGGTCTTGACTTGTCTGGGCTTGTATCCACTGCGCTGTAGTGCCATGGAGATGTGACGGAGTTCTTGGATGAGGTTCCCTTGTCACACATGCAGTATGCCCTGCGTACAAGGGCCCGGTTGACTGAAGACTTGATCTTTGGCTGACAGAAGGACGCGCTGTGGAGGTGTCTGTCTATGTGGGTAGGTTTCCGGTATACACGGCAGGTGAGGCTGCCATCCTGCTTTCTGGATACCTAGACATCAAGATATGAGTTGTTGCCATCCTTTTCTTGTTCCATTGTGAACTGGGTGTTACTGTGAAGCCCGTTGAGGTGTTCCAGAAAGAGCTGGTGGCTACCGTGCCTGTGCTGCTAGATGATGAAGAAGGTGTCGTCTACGTACTGGAGCTAAATCTTGGGTCTGTGATCTGCAGTGTTGATATATCGTGTGCTGCTCAAATTCTTCCACGAATGTATCAGCCAGAACTGGGGATATAGGGGATCCCATAGAGCTTCCGGTTGTTTGTTCATAGAATCTATCTCTACATCGGAAGCTTGATGAGTTGACACGTGAACAGGAGGTCTAGAAGCTGTTCTGGAGTAAGATCGGTGCGGCCATTGAGGGTGGGGTCTGCCTGAAGTCTGTCCTTGATAATGGTGGCAGCCTTGCAGCACGAGGCATTCGTGAAGAGGGAGACGATGTCAAAAGGACAATGATTTTTGTCGTCTGGCTGGAACGTGAGGTCTTGAATGGAGTTGGTGAACTGGTCTGAATCTTTGATGTGGTGTTCGGTGTTGCCAAGCAAGGGGTGCAGTATCTTGGCAAGATGTCTGGCTGTGTTGTAAGTTGGGCCACATCTAGAAGCGACGATTGGGCGAAGTGGAGTATCCGCTTGGTGGATCTTGGGTTGCACGAAGAACCTTGGGCATTTGGAGTTGGTACAAGGACTGGGAGATACCGCCGGAACGCTGGAGGGAGATTAGTTTTTGCTGTAGCTTTCTGTTAATAGTGGGGGGGGGGTACGATCTTTCTTGAAAGTACAGTTGATAGTGGGGGTAGGATCTTTCTTGAAATTATGGTAGCAGCTGGATTCAAGAATGTCTGCTACCTTTCGGTCATACTAGGTCTTGTCAATGACCACCGTGGCGTTGCCCTTGTCCGCCTGTACGATGTGAGTGGTCTTGTCTTGGCGCGGCGTAGCGATGTGATGGCTGACCGGTCTTAATTTGAGAAATTGGGCTTGCCAGGATTGTGTTTCCGGATGGCTTGGTTGATATCTTGTTGGCTGTAGACATGCCGAGAAGGCGGATAGCTGGTTCGGTGCATTGGATGACCTCTCCAATGGGTAAGTGCTGGGGGTTGGGGCATAGTTCATGTCCAAAACGTTTGAGTACCATCGGCTCTTTCAGAACCCCAAATACTAAAAAAAAAGATATCTATAGTGCTACCGCAAACCGTAAATCTAGTTTACTTGCTACCTCCACCATGAAAAGCTTCAAATCTCATGTCTTTTTGAGTTGATTTAGTTACTCATTCGAGTGCCAAGATTAGCTCAAAATGCAACTCGTGTGCTGTTGCCAAAGCCGGCTTACTGGTACCCCGTACCCCATGTCAGCCGTGCCTATGTATTTCCCTGACTTTTATGATGTGTAATTTTTACTGGTTATGCTGTATAAATGCTAGTACTGGCTCTCAAGGGTGCCGACTAAAAGTA
Source organism: Acanthaster planci (assembly GCF_001949145.1). Next base: position 3,973,366 of record NW_019091355.1, on the reverse strand, counting down.
AATGAGGATGAAAAATCTTTTTTAATTGATTGAACCACTAGTTAGAGCGTGCGATGCGGCCAATAAAGTCGTTTGACTACATTTAATTGGGAATATTTTATTACTGTTATATGATTATCCGTTGAATCCATAAATTCACCTATAAGAAGATCAAATGAATTATAAGTTATTTTTCAGGGAATAAATGCCAGAATCTGGTTTGGCGGGTGGTAACTATAATTCTTTCTTTTGACAGTAAACATTATTTTGTGTGTGCTACCTGGCGAATTTCTAGTTTAAAAGGATTTCGTTTCAGTAGGCTATATTTTTAATAGAGTCAAACTTTGCGTGTTTAATTTTTGTGTTGTTGGCCCAAAGGTTGAGCAAATTTTGCTGCCAATGCCTCGTCGCCAATAATTTCAACTTGAATGAGAGTTCTTTTTACTTTCGTTGCTAACCTTCGTTCATTGTGTTTCCGACATCTCTCTAGAAAAATTGTTGTCGTGTCGAAATGTCGTTTTTAGTCCGAGAAGACGGGCGAAACTCTTGATTTTTATTTCCCATTTCAGGTCATTTCAGTGGGCAGTGTAATCCGAATTTCTACAAGACGCCAAAATGTTTGAACACCCCAGGTGCTTACTACTGCGAGTGTGGTGCTGGGTTCGAGTGGAACAGCAAGCAGTGTATCTGTACGTATAAATAATTATTACCTTTCATTAGAGAAGTGCAATTGCGGTGCACGGAGAAAAAACGGTACAGTTTCTACAACACAGAGCAATAATTATTTTCTTTTGTAAAGCAGTTTGTTTACATGCAGCGCGCCCTCTCTTGTCCCAAGTTAATACTAGCATTATGGCGGCGTCCAGCGTGTCGCCAAGTGCCCTGATCGCTCTGTGGCATGGATACTGTGAACATGAGCGCAGTTGTAGAAAAAAGTCATTCTTTCGTTAGGTGACACCCAGACAGATTGACTTTCCCATAAAGCCTCCATTTTCTTTTGATCTGTTACTGGTTATGGTTACTTGATGGTCACCGGTCTAGCCCCATAGGCTGTAGTGGCTCCCCGTTACAATAATGTGTCTCTTATCTGTCGCAACACTGGGAAAACGGCAAAAAAGGCAAGTTTTCTACAATTAGCAACCTAGCGGATAGTTTACCCCGTAAGTAGTGAACATATCAGTGCAATTTCAGCTCATAAAAATCAAGTAGATGCCCCCACATATCCCGGAGAAAATGTTTTGAAAGAAATCCCTCTGAATCGGGACAGGGCCCAGTAACGACGGAGGAGTATTTGTCGGGCCCTGTTTACGGGTCTAGTAATAGTATGTGGCATATGCCACATTATAGTCCTATGGCTCCCTCCATGGTTTTGCAGATTGGCCGATGTCCCCAACCATGCCAAGAAGAAAAAAAAAACTTCCCTCCTTTTTCCCATGGGGTCACGTGCCCTTCAGAAGTTTCAACTCCCACCTGCCCACCCCTTTCGAATTGGTGAAGTGGCACCAAAAGCAAAGCATTGTTGATTTATTTATCATGTATCTCATTAAAACTATACAATTTACCTCTATCATTCAATCTTGTTATATTATTTAGTATCATTTAAACAAATTAGTATTGGTTTAGCGGACTTGGCTATCTTGTTATAAACGAGGTCATGAGGCATGTAAACAAGATTGATCAGAGGCAATTAACCAGTTGACCGACTAGTGTTGTCCAAGACATTAGTGCTCAGGGTTACTCTTCACAATATCAGAATGAACTCTGTAAGCTTGGGTTCCAATGTCGCTTCTTTGGTTTTTTTTTTAAATTGCAGCGCGTTCTGTGGACTCTCGTCTCGAGTACAGCGACAGCGAGGCCGACAGTTACGCCGTCCTGCTGGGCAAGAACTTTCCCGCCCTCCAGGCCTTCACAGTGGGCCTATGGCTGCGGCTCAACTCGGCCGACTACGACGGGAGGAATGGCACCATCCTGGCCTACGGCTTCCCCAGCAAGAAGACCGAGGAGCTGTGGCTGAGCATCGGGGCGGGCTTCTTCACCGTACGGATTCGGGGGCAGGAGTCGAGCGTGCGGCTGAGGCGAGGCCTGCCCCATGACAAATGGCTGCACGTTGCCTGCACGTGGACATCAGCGGGTGAGAAACATGTTGGATGCAGCCTCAGAAGGAACTGAACGCTGTCAGATTTTAGTTTATTTAGGGTCATCTATTCAAGCAGTGTTTGAGTCAGATAAGTAATAGGCAGGGTTTTTGCCAATGGGACACTACATCCCTCAGTGCATTATACTTGGTGTTGAGATTATTGGGAAGTAATCAAGCAATGGAAATGAGGACCGCAATGGAAATAAGCTATTTCTAGCTTCTCTGTGCTATCCTCAACAATGCCCTGGACTTACATGTAGTTCTTTTTATTTTGTTTGAGTTAATTCAGTTGTTTGTGTATGATCATTTGTAATCTGTATGGGTATTGCCAAATACAAACAAACAAACAAACAAACAAACAATCACCAATCAATAAAAGCAAGAAAGGAAAGTTTACAAGAAAGCCAACATATGACAAGTCATTTCAGATTTAAACACATTTCATGCTGCTACAACCAAAATACTCCCAGACCTATCCCTTGTACTTGAATACTTTCCCTTTTAGGACTATTTATATATTTGTTTCATTATATGTAATGATTATGAAATGACTGCAGTTGGGGAGAATTTCATGTTTTAAGTGTGATGAATGATGAATCATAATTGCAGACCTAAGCCTATGACGTTTTGTTACTTCTAACTTGATTCTAACAAGTATGATGTAGTGATATAATCATGGACGGTTTGGTTTTTACCGATAGGTGGTGTGTGGGCATTGTTTGTGGACGGACGCCTTGCGGCCACAGCAGGTGGCCTGGCCCCGGGGGAGACAATCCGAGCCGGCGGCCGACTAGAGATCGGTGTCCGTCGCAGCCACAACCTCGAATCTGCGGGCCGTCCTGATGCTGGCGCCGACTTCGGCGACACAGCCGCCAACGCCACCTTTGACCACAGCGTGTCGTTCAAGGGGGACGTCAGCTACTTCAACATGTGGAGCAGTGCGCTGGCGGACGACCACATTGCGGACATGCACCAAGACTGCACCTTCACCTACTGTGGCGACGTGACGGAATGGGTGGACTTCCGGACGGGCACCCGGGGGGAGCTGAAGCTGCGTTGGCCCTCGGGAGTCTTCGGTGAGTGGGTCCAAATGGAGATTTCTTCCCAGTTTTTGTACAACTGCTTACTGGCAAAGGACAGGCACCTTATAAGTTTCCTACTCTCCTACGGTTTGATGGATACTGGTCACGTTTTGCATGTATGCTGAGTTCCTTTCTTAAGCCAGGCTCGATCCATGTGGACCACTTCACGGGTGAATATAATCATCCAATCACAAGTCTTCTTTGATTTGGCAACTCAGAACCCCTAACGATACGGGAGATTCACAAAAGATTCACTTCTTTTGAAGTCAAAATAAGTACTTCTTCGGCTGCATCCGAAGCTGTCGTTTAGAGCCAGGTCTAGGCCTTCACTCCATTTGAAATATACAGAGATGCACCCAGAATAGACATAGCCGTAGCCTTGGAAGCCACGTGTGGACGCAGCCTTTAACAGTTTAATTGCCATATGCCTCAAACATAATTGTTCAGGATTTTCCTGCAAGTCTTTTATGCGTGCTGTTCCCCCAATGCAGGATTTAAACTGGGGCTGTTCTCTGTTTCAGAATCGTGCATTCGAGACAAAGCAGAAGGCTGCGACACTTACTGCACTGAAACTATTGGTGAGTGAGCTTGATGTCTTGGATCATACTCAACCGTGAATGACATTCCTTACACGAAGAGAAAATACCAGCACTGAAGACTTTCTTGAGTGGAACTTTGAAGTTCATGTGGATGGGTCATTCTCAGCCGTGCAGTTCTGTTGAACACGTCAGCTACCAAGAAAATGTATAATAGAGTCTCTTGTGATGTTTGTTGCAGACTGCATTACATTTGTTTTGCAACTTGTAAGTAATACTCTTAGTTTGTATCTACATTTCTTCAATTAACTGTTGACATATCCAGTTTTATGTCATGTTGGTTGCCTGGAAATACCCATGGGTGCTTGATGGAGGGCCATTCTCCGTTACATGTATTACAAAAAAACGGGCAAATCCTATGATTGATATCCTTCCTGGGCCTCTGAAAATGGTCAGTGTATATTTCCTTTATGCCATTAATATTAATCTACTGACCCCAGTTGAAAATTTTTCATTTTTTTTCTTTTTAAGTTTGCCGCTTTGGGTGAGGGGTCACATTAAGGTCAGTTTCGCGTGTGACATCATACCAAAATTATTTTCTGAAAATTCTTTTCAGCTGTGGTCAGCAGATTAATGTTAATGGCATAATGAAAATATACATGGGCCATTTTCAGATCCGAGGAAGGATGTCATTCATCCAAGGGAAAAAAAACAGTACAGGATTGGATTAATGTTTTGATTCGGGGGCATTGGCAGGTCCGCAGTGCCAGCAAGAGTTTGCAGAGAACATTGAGTGGCCCCGTACCCCAGTGGGTGAAACATCCTACATGCCCTGTCCGGGGGATTCCAGTACGCCTCCGGTTGACAACGACGGCACAAGCCAAGACACTGACGGTGAGTTCATTTGACAAACAATGGAAGTCGTAGCAAAAGCTGTCTGCAAGCTGTAAGTTTGTTAGTCTAGGATTGGTTGCGCTAAGTTGTGTGGGGGGTCTACATCCATGCACTTTCAACTGTGCTCCAAGTTAATAATTGTACAAAACAAACCTTCACAAGACCACACAAGACCAACACAAGGCCTTCAGTCTGAATTCAAGTCTCAAGCTTTTTAACTCAACTCTAACGAGCATTCCTTTGTCATTGTTCACACTGTTACTTGTGACTGGTTTGTGCATGGTCTTGTGTCTGGTCTTGTGTCTGCAAAAGTCCTTTGCTGGCAGTATGTACATCAGAGGGCATTTTAGATGGTGACTGCATTTTGCCCAAAATAGCTCTGCATTCAGTTGCTCTAAATTGTTTTAACTCAAATAGCCAAAGAGTCTGTACTAAATTTAGTGAAGTGAATCCTCAATAAAAGTGCAAAGAAATATTGTCACTTTCAGACAGAATAATGGCAGTGTTCCGTTGAGGTCAGTTACGATGCAGCCGTTTTTGAGATTTTCTGAAACGCGGGTAGAAATTCCTGGTGTTGTAAAACTGACGGAGACACACCTTGCATCCTGGGAAAAAATTTTGTCAGGAAGGTGTCAACTTGCCAATAGTCATCCTCTGTTTCAAGATGCTGGCAGTTGTTCAGCAATGTTGCTTGCGCGTTGCCTCGAGACCCGCCAGACTGAAGCTCGGGTTCTCATTAGGGTCTTGGTACTCCTCTATTCGCAGTGTCGCAAGGCAGTCGCCCTTGTCTCGGGGACGGCATCACATGGGAGGAGGCAGACAGGGCCGAGTGGGGAGAGGCAGATGTCACAGAGTGTCTGTCTGAAGACGTCCGTCTCTTACAGGATAAGGTAAAGAAAGCTTCCTCCCACACACATGCACACACAGGTAAACTTGTTTTTTGGGGCAATCGTGGACGTTCCTATTGTCCTCTTTTGTTCATATTTTAACTTTTTTGGAAGGCCTCTCATATGTTTTGTACACGTTTGACAATCGTGGACGTATCAGGAATCGTAGACGGTCAGTAATTCTTTTGTTTAACGTCCACAATTGTTTGGGAACATCAGTGCACCCATTAGATGAATAGCATCGGAAAGGGCCGAAAAAATTCAGAACCATACAGAATTTTGATTGTTGGCGTGCAGAATTGTCAGCATATAAACCTGACTTCCTGTTAATACTCTGAGATGTTTCCAACTTCAAAGGCATTTAAACCTTGCGTGATGCCTGCATGATGCATGTGGGTGTGTATGGCATTCCTGACCCAGGGTGGCCTGTATTAAAGTGTGGGACCAATGACCGGTTGAGTCCACCACATTTAAAGTCCAAGTCCACATCCTTCTGGTTCATGTCTGAGTCCAAGTCCTTCACAAACCTAATGTTCTCATATATTTAAAGAAGGACGCAAATACTGAATGCACATGTATCGGGTACACAGAACGCAGAAATTGGGTCCCATTCATGATCAGTAATTGTAAATAAAAACAAAACCCATGTGTTTATAGTATCACAGTAGTTATTTGTAACAACCCCTTTACCATAATGAAATCTCCCAATGTTTCACAAGGAATCAGAAGTTTCATTAGAACAACAAAAAGGAGAAAAGCATCAGTCTCGTTTCTTGCCGAAAGAGTGTTTTTAGGATGAGGATTTCAAAGGTTGGAAATGATACTGAAGTATTAAGTTTTCCATTCATTTTCTCTTTTTTTGTATTTTCAGTTTATTTATTGAGTGTCCGAGTCCATCAAATAGTGGACTCTAGTCCGGACTTGATTGAGTTCTGCAACATTGTCACTGGCAGCCTTTCAGTAGCCTACATGTTTTTGCTGCAGATCGGAAGCCTGTACAGCAACATCTCCCAGGGCCTCGCGTACAACCGGTCCAAGATCCTGACCCTGCTGGAGGAGCTGCACCGCAACGCCATCCCTTACCGGTCCAATCCGGCCGACATCACAGCCGACGTCTACGGGGTCCGTATGCTGGTGGCGATGCAGAACGCCACCTTGGGTCTGGAGGGAGAAGGGCAGTGGGCTGGCCTGACGGACGCGCAGGGCCGCCCTACCACGGAAGACATCTTTCACTTTGCTACGGTACCTTTCCTTGGTGACCCTTTTCCTCAGCTTGTCCGTGAAACAAGTCAGTTACAGGAGCATCTTGATTTGCCTTTCTATCCGGTTGACATTTTTTTTTTTAAAAAGTCCTTTGCAGTTTGCTCAGTTTGACAGCTGAGACTATATATCAGCAGATGTTCAACTTTGTATTAAAAGAGATTTCCGTTAACACCATCTGTTTTGTTGCATTGCTTATTTTAACAGCTTTAAGTTTTGGGACTGTCAGAACATGTTAATGGGTATCCATAGCTTCAGAATTATGTTGTTCATTTGAATGTCTCAAACTAGGGCTGAGTCAATTCGAATGATTTACTATTCAAATATTCGACCTTCAGTTTGACAGAATGATTTACTAGTCAAATATTTGACCTTCAGTTTGACCCAATATTCGGTCGCACCGACCGGCAGATTGTTGATGAACAAGCAATATACAAAATCAGTTGCAATAGCACACACAATTGTACATTATGATCAATATAATAGCTTCTCACATCTAGGAGTACCTCCAGTCACGATTTAGCAAGATTTAAGAGATGAACAAGACTCCTTGCCCTGTTGAAAATTTTAATTGTATTAATGAATAATTTACTCAGATTTCTAATGCATTTCATTTGAATCTGCTTGGAACAAGCCTCCATGGTGCAATTTTTCTCATTAAAAAGAAAAGTTTCCCATCCCTTTCATGAATTTTGCATTCCAATACTCCAATTCAAAAAATAATATTTGAATATTTGAAAATCGATTGAATATTCGGTACAACCCTATCCCAAACATACGATAAAAGGAAATGCTAAAGACTAGATGAGGTTACATAAGAGTGACAGTAGGTATATTTTCGCACATTGAATTCTAACTGTTGTGTGCAGCAAAGATCGTATAGCGGCGCAAAGCGGCGCAAGATGGCGAACTTCACAGTGAATACACGTAAAATGTTGTAATTGCATGGGCGCCATTTGAGCAAGCGATACGCTTGTGCAATGCACAGTAATGCAAAGGCGCAGGCGCCGTGGCAGGCACGTGACCTGGTGAGCCTGCACCTAAGCATTACCGTAAACTGTGCAGGCGTATCGCTTGCTCAAATGGCGCCCATGGTAATTACACCCTTTGGACAGAGTTATCCATCTTGCGCCTTCAGCACTATGCGATCTTTGGTGTACAGTGTGGTCATTTAGCACAGCTTTCTATGGCATGTAGCCATGGTGAAATGGTTCTTCTGTTTCATTTGCTTTTGGCTAGGTTGCTTGCAACATTTTTGACATTATTCTGGACGAGAGGAACCACCCAGCGTGGCGTGGAACCGCCCCACGAGGGGCGGGGGCCGTTAGGGTCCTCCAGGCCATCCAGGATTTTGCCGACCTGATGGCCAACGGCCTCCTCCTGCATGCCAAGCCTGGCGGGTCCGAGATTGGCAACAATGCCATGTGGACTCACACTGGTGCCAATTTCGGTAAGAAGGTCAAATGTCTTTACAGAGATTGAATTGTAGCGATGCATTGGTGTATTAATGCAAAGAATGCATAAAAGTCAACATAACTTCAAAAATTTGTGTTTGTAAAGACCTGTTGTGACACACGTTGCTGTATGTCGTCACGCCCCTGTGCTGAGTGATACCAGACATCTTTGTTATGCCCTTAAAGGCAATCCAAGGACATACAGAGTAGAATGATTGTTCACAGGGCACAGGACCACTCTGATTAGCGTTCTCATTGCTTAGAACAAGGACCTCACCTGAAGCAGGTCTCTGTCTGGTTGCCCAAGCACATACTGGAGATCAGGCGTGATATGTGACCTCATGAGGCGCCAGACTAGCCTGAAGTTTAATTGCCTGGATAAAAACAGTTATGTCCAAAACAGGCATGGATAGTCTCAATGTCTTTGGGAAATGGCTTATAGCCAGTACATTTTATTATTATTTACATGTATTATTTGCAGTCGTGACCATATGTTTTAGATGCAGTCTAGTTTAGTGGTTTTTACTGAAGATCTGGTGCACATTCAAGAGTGCTGTACATACATGGGTATTGGCATGCCTTTATACCTTTATTGTCAGTGGTATGCGTACATACGCAAAGCATGGGTAACCAGGAATCATCTGGGTGATTCCAGAAATTCGGGGCCCATTTTTTTTCGTGTCCCTGTCACATCTGAACATAAGTTCGGAACACATTTTCTGATATCCAAGAGTGATGAATTAGTGCAAATTACCTGCCAAAGAAATAGTAATACACTGTAGTTTGAAATCAATTCCAGTGATACGTCCATGTCCAGTAACAGAGGTCAGATATAACAGGGACACAAAAATGTCACACTTCTGCACCCCTAATTTCTGGATTTACTCATATATCAAAGGCACCAGCTCATTTTACATGTACTGACCATTTTCATGTTTTTCCTAATAGAACTGAAAGAGTATTTCATTACAATCTAGGATTTTTTATAACTTGAGACTGGAGATGATTTTTCAGATTACTACAATCATTCCCCAGCATTTCACGTACGAGTTGTACAGCCTGAGAACTTTGAGGGCCTGGTGTTACCAGACAGCACCCCAGGAATGGCCTCATTGAATGACGAGAATGGCTATGTGGATATTCCTGAGACACTCTTCGAAGAAATGCCGGAAAACGGCTGGCCAGGTAACAAGACCATTGATAAACTTCTTCAGGCTGTGTATGCCGAGGGTTTTCCGAGAAACCGGGTCGAAAACACACAAATCCGCAAGCTAACCTGGTCAGGATTCAAACCCCTATTAGCCCCCCAGTCCAGCGCATATGTCTCACCCCTCAACCACTGATGAGGTTTTACCAGGGTTGGCTGAATTGGACATTTTCTCTTGTCTTACTTAAATATATCTGCAAATACAAAACTCAACCAAAAATAGTTTCTCCAAAGCTCAATTTAAGAAGTAGAAGTGTATTTTTCTGACTGGTGATACTTGTCCTTGTTTAGCAGACAGTTGTTGAAAGGAAACAATTGATAAATTTACTCTGGGAAGTAACAGCATTAAACCTACGAGATAAAGATACAAATAAGTGTTGTTTTGACATTGTTCAGTAGTTGATACAAATTATAAAAGTGTTAACCTTCATTTGTGCTGCTGGTATTACCAAGTTAATGCAGGCACCCGAATTTCTCCCGTTTCTTCCCCGCAGAGAATGTGGTCATTTCCTATACCAGATACAACAGCACTTTGCCAGAGTACCTGCCCAATCACCCAGAGTAAGTGTTGAGAAAAAAAAAAGTGAATGAGCATGTCCAAATATTGTCCTTTTTACTGGGTTCCTTGGGGTCATTAGCCCTGCGCCTGATAGATAGAGGGCGCTGTGAGGACTTTACGAAGACTGTGACAGTTGGGAACAATTCGTCCATCGTGGTCAACACTAGTCAAAGTTGAGACCTTTCCAGAAAAGGCACAGAATGCATGGAAATATTTTTGACAGAATGTGCACAAAGTTGTGTATTTGCACGAGAGAAAAGCATCCTTGTATGACGGTCAAGTATTTTTTTCATGTTTCCACCTAAATGTTATGGTTACGTGTTGATCCCTTAAATTATTGTGTGGCATCCTTAAAAATTACCTTTTTAAAGCATGTATTATCCTTTTTAAGAATTTAAAACTTATGCAAAATTCTCTCAAAACACAACTGAATATAGTCTCCCCAGGAATCACGATACTGTAGAGAAAATCAAGTACTTATTTTGGCTTGGGTGACTCCATTCTAAAACACAGGCCAATTGTAGTCAAGTTCTACCGCGACAAAGCCAAGGAACATTTGCACAAGGAGGATAACGTGAACAGCGTCATCATAACAACCAGGGTACATCTCAAGGATGACAGCATCGTCTTCACGAACACGTCTGACCCAATCAGCTATGTCATGAAATATAAAACGGTGAGTGCCCATTTAGAAAAGCCTGGTTGAGCAGTATCAAAGTGGGGCATAAAGCGTCACATATCACAGACGTCAATTCCAAAGGCTCTTGAATTGACACCATTTTAATGTCCCTTTAGAGCAATCGTGGCCCTACAGTGGAAAGGGGTAACCCCCACCCCAACTCCAACTCCACCCCCGTCAGTTTTTACCCAAATTCCAGTTAGCCCTTTTTCACGCTGTTTACTTTGAAAATGCTTCCATTAAGTTACTTTGTCATTTTCATCTGCTGTTGTTTTATTTTTATTCAGTGTTTGAAAAGTGGACTTACGGTTACCTCCTTAGAAAACTTACCTCCTTAGAAAATTTCCTTGACGTCCCCTTTCCCCCAAATTCTATTTCCATCATTCCTCCTAAACGATGAAAAGATTTTTCACCCAGACATCTCACCACTCAGAGATGTCTTTATTATCTGCCACAATCCAAAGAGGCAAATTATTAGCATTGCAAAGGGTGGTTTAATTGCAAACATGAATGGTTTACATATGCTTTGAAATTCAACTTTATCTGGAACTTCTGCAAAGTGTTGGAAAGGGAATATCAACTTTTAATTAATAAGTTGGGATCGCTCCTACGTACCTAACTGTCAGAAAAGTGGAAACACTTAGACTGGTTTTAATGAGAAATCAATGAATTTGGGATTGTGCTGTAGACGATGAATATTTCCAACCCAGAGTGTGTGACGCTAGCGACGAATCCCACGTAAGTACCCACAGAACAAGTAGTAATGCTAAGAAACAACTGCAAAAGAACTTCTGCTGTTTAACAAGTCCTTTTCCGAGTTCCTGTGTATAGTGAAAACTTAAAAAGTGGAATCAACGTTGGAGGAATCGAGCTTATGTTCATTGGATATTTTCATGAAGAGAAATTACAGATGTTAGGGTTCACAACTTGTCAGCGGTATGGAAGTGAGAATCATGGACTTTGTCCGTCAGCATAAACTCAAGAAACATTCATCGTATATTTTCATCGAAATTTTGTGGTCTTACACTGGCCGCAGAGATCACAGACCATGCGGTCTAGTTTCTCTGACTTTCTTCTGTATAGGCCATGTCATATTCAGCATTGCTTGTTCAATTTGAGAGAAACAAAACTCGTGTAACAGCAATCTTGTACCGGACTTTGATTTGTATCTTACTTCATTAGCAGGCCGAGTCACAGATACTTTCCATTTCCTGAGCACTCTGAATATGTAACTTCTTAAATTATATACACCATTCTTAGACCGTTTGGCCACGATCAGTCTTAAAATCCTTCTGGTGCAAAGAAATCCATGTACTCGTAGCTTCATCCTCAACCAATACTGGTGCAGTACAAATAGGTTTGGATATCCAAAATACTACACATGGATGTGTAGTATTTTTGGAAAACTTCGCCAAAGATCAGCCTCAATCTATTTGAATGTTTGTCTTCTTGCTTTCTGCTTTTCATCATCATACATTGTATACAGAAAATTTGAATAAGAGCAGATTTCTAGAAAGGCTGAGAGATGGGGCAGTCGCATACATTGCTTGATTAGGGAGACTTTGAAAGAGCAAGAATTGAATCTCCAGAGCAAACTAAATGCCTCATTTGAGACAAAATTGTTGATTTCAATCCTTTCGTATCTTTGACGTCTGTCCCTGCAGTCCCAATGACTGGGAATGGATGGGGATGGGCTGTGAGGTGACAGAGAGCGACGGTGAGCATGCCCAGTGCAGCTGCAGCCATCTTGGCACCTTTGCAATAACCACGGACATGTACGATGTCAACGTAAGTTCGCAGTGGATGAAACTCTGTCAACACCACTGGATCTTCAAGTTATCCAAATTATTGCAGTGCTTGAGAAGGCGTCCATCTGGCTGGAAGGGCCAGCTTTGTTGGAATTTAATAGCAACCCTTTGGTGTCAACTATTTTCAGTCGTTTGTAGAAAATTGTGATCGTGCTTCATAAGAGAAGTTGAGGTTTTTTAAATAACATTTGCAGAACCATGACAGGATTGATCAATTTTGACTCCCTTAAAGTTCAATCCATTAAAAAAAATGCTGACTTGGTCTTTCTAGAGTAGTGTCATTGTGTGCAAATCTTCTGGGAACCTCTTACGCACTCGTTGTGGGCTTACTTAGAAGAAATTTAAGCAGTGACATACTTGGTCTATTCAGACACAGAGTGAGTGAAAAGGTTGATGCAGCTGACAGAGCACTTCTTGAATTTTGAAGATAAAACACTTTCTTAAGTTTTAAATGTTTATAAAGTTCAGAATGTTTTGGGGGAATTTGAGAAAAACCAAAAAAGGCACAAAACAAAAACTGGAAATAGGGTGAAATGAAACCCAATGGTGCATTTTCAAGAATAGCCTCCTTAAGCACAACCGTTTACAGCCTGTACCACATTTTACTGTTGTCAGTGGGACCCAGGGGAGCCCCCTCACTTCTACCTGACGGTTGCGTCTTACATCGGTATCCTTGTCTCCCTAAGTCTCTTCACAACCTCCATGGCTGTCTTCATTTACCTCAGGTAATTAAGTTCCATCGGCATTCTTGAGCAGATTTAATCAACAACTGTGAGTTGTTAAGCCGGCTTCAGCGATGAAAGAAAATTTAAAAGATTACTGTGTTTCATTTTTAAGAAAATACTGGAAAATCATGTTCTTCCTTTATTTGTAATCTTTTTCCCGTCATGTGGAGTTTTCCTCGTCAATTTGTCAAATCTTTATCGTCTCTCTAGGTGTGAAACGGATACCGTGGCTGTGCATCGTAACCTGGGCCTATCCATGATTTGTCTTCAGCTATGCTATTTTATTGGAATCACCCGTGATGAAAACGAGGTAAATTCATCTGTTCTGATATTTTACATTGGCACATTTAGTCTTTTCAGATCTGGTGGAATATCACAATATTTGATTTTTTTTCTTTGTTGGATAGTTTTGTAGCAGGCACCTAGTTTATGTTGAGATCATTACATGAGTTTGAACTCATGCAGTTTTGAGCGTAAATTATTAAAATACGGAAAGCGTTCAGGTGGCTCCATCTCTCGTGCAGGCATACTGTGAAGTTGTTCATAGATGGATTGACAAACCAGAACTTAAGAACTTCTCTTGCGGTACTCACTCATTAAAAGAAAACAGCATCATGACTTAAAGACCAACTTTCAGCTTGAATTGGGTTCAGAAAAATTTTGGGAAAAAAAAAAGGTTTCCCAAAAGGCGTGGTGATTCACCAAAAGCGGTCTATTGCAAGTGCACTTCTGTCACTAGTATATCTAGACTTTCAATTTTGGGACAACTCGGCACAGCTTTTATCTTTTTCTTCACCCAAGAAATGAGTGAGCGCGTCGGTAGATCTTTCAAATTTGACAGGTTTGAGAATTCTTTGGTTGGATGATGAGAAGGAAATTAGCTCCAGAGGAAAAGCTGCAGCTATATGTACAGAGGTGCCGATTTGGACCGCTCATTGAAGTGTTAGTTTTTCTTTTGCCCCAGAACCAGTTGTAGTGAAAGGGTTTTTTTTTCGGAGGGACTAAACAAATATGAAATTCTTTTTAAATAATCTCAATTATCGTTCTCGGTATTTTTGTCCCTGGATCAGCAAATAGAAGTGACTTATTGTAGAGAAAGGGCATGTTGAAAGTCCATCACTTGCAAGGTTTTCACATCGCCAGACCAAATGTAAGCCAGTTTGGTATTTCAAAAAGCGAGGTCATTCGAGAACAAAGCATGCATGCGAGTCGGCATGTGGTCGCACTCGTGGGGCAGACCCGGCACATGTATTGCCGTTCCTTAGCGACCTTACACGCACTTCATTTTTTGTGTGCGCATTTGGATTACCGAACTGGGTCATTGAAGTCAACCACTTTCATGAAAGCTCATGTCAAAGTCACGTCTATCCCACCCTCCCGTCTCGACATTATCCAGACCGTCTGCAAAGTGTTTGCCATCGCCATTCACTTCTTCTTCCTCTCCACCTTTGCGTGGATCTGCAACGAGGCATTCAACCTGTACATGGAGGTGGTCAACACCATCCATGCCGACACCCAGCAACAGCGCAACATGCTGAGATACTACATCATAGGATATGGTACGGAAAACCGTCGACCCGAAGACCCCCCCCATCAGAATTTTTACCACATTAAGTTTCAGTTTGAAACGATTTGCATGGCACTTCAGTAATTGCATCATTATTTCTTATAGTCCTGTTAATTTCAGTCTTAAACCAGGTTGAAATTTTACCTGGATGTTGAGTCAGGGTGCAGTTGACATCTAGAAGCAGCTGTCATTACAATTTGCTCAAATTGAAATGCGTTGCCTCTCGTCCGGAGAGTTTGCAGCAGAACCATGACAGCGAAATGTGACATGTTCATTTAGCATTAGTGTAAAGTGCAAGTCCCAACCTTGCGCATGCAAATTGACGTTCTCAAATGACCAACGACATACTTCATTTTGAGCATGAGCTGTCTGAATGAAGAACTCGCTCATTCCAAAGAGAAGTCCATGGATAGAATCCAGATATCAAGTTTTATGTCTTACCAAGATACGACACTCATTGCAATATATTCATGTCAGTTTTCCTGTATCACTTTCTTACAGTGTTCCCTGCTGTCCTTGTCGGTGCTGTTGTCAAAATAAAATGGGACACTTATTTTTCGTCTGACGTGTGAGTGCACCATCCTTTTTAATGACCAGAAAACAGGGCCAGGACACATCTAGGAATCATTCCTAATTTTTGCTGTCCTGGTTATTTGCATTAGAAGTTAATTGCATATTTTCCTATTAAAAGTTGCTCTGGAAAGTTCACGGAAGTGCTCGGTGGTAACACATAAATTTTGTAGAAAGTGAAAATCAAATTAAATTAAGGTTTAAAACTGGGATCGGAAGCAATCACCTTATTTTTTCATGTTATAGTAACCTTTTTTATGTGTGCATGCCTCCATGGCTTATGTTGTCAACTTGTCACGTGACGCGTTGACATGAGATTCGTGGAAAAGCCTGTAAATTTAAAATGAAGTTGTGCCATTACTGAAAAGGACTTTTTGTCAGAAATTCTTTCAAAAAAAAGTCAAAGTCTGACAAAGGAAGAACTAACTCCTAACTTTTTTCAGTAACAGATTAATGTACATTTTGAATGAAGGCAGAAAAAGCATAAATCAGGATATCAATCATTTCTTCACTGTCACATGCCCACTTTGTCCTTGATTTTGGTCACTGATTTTTAATGTCATTTACAGGTGTCTCCTGGATACCAACCATATATGGTTCTTGATTGGCCCAGCTATTGGACTTTGGGTGGTAAGAATTGATTCATCAAGCCACAAGTTGCTGTCGACCCAAAACGTTCAGGTTATGTTTGACATCTGGCCCACTTTGCAAGGGTGCTCAGTTGAAAAATTGCTTTGCACAATTTGTGTGCTAAGTAGACTTTGCTGGGAACCAGTTGCAGGCAATATGTTTCATGACATTTCGATTGGAAATCTGTTCATGCTAAGCAATTCAGTTACGTGCTTGCATCTTACTATCCACTACTGTTAATAAACGAAGCCTTTAAAGCAAAATGCCACCATTTTAAACATGCCGGTAATGTATTATCACATTATTTAATATGGATGCCATGCTAGTTAGTTAGGCTTAAGGCAATAATGTAATAGTGAGAATTTTTTTTCTCCCCTTGAACAAAACAAACGTCAAGTGTACAAATTAAATAACCTTTCCAAAACTTATATCATTTCCAACTCAGGAAATGACTGGAAAAAAAAAGAAGAAAAAAAAAAAGCACCCAGTAGGATTCGAACCAAGGACGTCCGCAGTGCTTGTCTTTCCCTTATGCATTACTTTATGCAAACCAGCTCGTGTTCATGCCCCACATGATGATGCTGGATCTGTTAGGTAATTCAGTGGCCTATTTTAACCCTAACACTCCTCAGTCCTCCAACAGGTGAAGGATTGTGGAGTGTTAGAGATAATGTATTACCAGCACACTTCAAACAGTTGCATTTTGCTTTAAAGCCTCATTTATTAACAGTGGTGGGTAGTCGGATCCGGTGGTACTTGGTAGGTCTATGCGCCTCATGTGAGACATCATAAACAATCTCCTTATATGGAGATTGGTGCTGTAGGTGCATATTGCATGAGATGGCGCACAGCCAAGCGGTGTTTCTTCAACCATTTCTAAGACCAGCCACGTGACGGCTCTCAACCAATACGAATAGCTAAACTGTCTCAGGTATTTATGAATAGTTGTTTACATAAGATGTTTGTAGATCCCATGAATAATTTCTGTTTGTTCTTTCAGGTGACAGTATTTGTACTTGTCTACACCGGCAAAGCCATCATGGAGAGCTCCTATTCCAAAGACAGGGAGGCCAATAAGGTTGTCGGGTGAGTAAGTTATGCACCAAGCATCAAACCAAAGTCTCACCAGTCACGTTACTGTCGAAAGAAGAACAAGTATGGATGCGTAATCAGCAGTTGACACGACAGAGGTCTCACAACCGTGGGGATGCTAAGTCCTGATTATAGGCAAATAAAAGTAGGAGGGGACTGTTCCATTGCCACAAAGCGTAGGACTGTGTTCAGGGAGGGTGTGCTGGGGGGAGTTTCTGTGAGAGTAGGAGACAAAGTGCCTGCGACAATGAAGTATCCTTGATATTCGTCTCTTTCTCGCCATAATGGAAAGACCTATACTAGAGTTTGTACAGTGTTTTTTCAGTGTTTGTTCAGTGTTTGTAACCAGCGGTGCAACCATACCCTAGGGCCTGGTTCCAAATGGTTGACTTTAATAGGTCAAATTTTTAGTTAACCATAGCCGTCAGTAGAACTTGCCCCGCGCTATTTCTGTTGGTGAGGTGATATTGCCACGCGTTGGTATCCTTTGATCGACTCCCTTCTCCAGGAACCACTGCAAAGGCTGTTGGATTCAGAGTGTGTTAATGTTGGTCACCTGGGCCTTTGCCATCACGTCCATCCTGATGTTCAGCGTCATCCCCCAGATTCTCTTTGCCATGTTCAACATTTTCCAGGTGACTATCAATGATCTCCGTGTATTGACCGAATGGTGCGTCGAAACAAAGAGATAGATGCCACTAAAGTGCCATCGTGGAGGGCCCAAATGTTCTCATGTGCTTCACAAGCGTCTCACTGGGAGACTCAAAATCTTGGTCTTGATGGGGTCTTGTGTCAGGACCCTTAGAGACTGTTTCTTGTGCACTCTATATTTTGTTCATGCTGGGTGCGTTTGAATATTGATTTTTCTGTATCCTTCACCCCTTGAATTATTTAGTTATATCTCGATATGAAAAGTTAACGCTGCTCAAAATGTGGAAACTTGCAAACCTGTAGAGTGAACTCAAGCAAAAGTTCAACACATTTCATGTCATTTCAGACATTTCATGGCGTCGGATTGGCCTCGCTTTCGTATATGTCTGGAGTATGAACCAACCTTCAGAGTTAGAAGTATTAAGAGATAGCCGTTGTGGAATAAAAGTGGCTTTTGACCATGCTTCTTAATAGTTTGCGTACTGTGTCTGCCATGCCTAGCAGAGGGTACCCTTCTCTTTGGCTATAAAGATTCTTATAGTATTTCTGAAATCAACATTTTTTGGGGTGATGGTTTATTTCAGGGCGCATTCTTCTTTGTCTTCTTCTGCGTGCTGAACAGTGAGGTAGTTGAGATCTTGGCTGAACGTCGTGCCACGCTTGGCTTAACCGTGTCACCCAGCATTCCCCGTTCCACCAAGTACAGCGTGTACAGACGCTACGTACCTATCAAGGCACTGGGTAACCCATTACTCCTTGTGATTGTTTCGTTTGCCCCTTTGGATCAAGGTTCCAAGAATTCATTTGGGGAGAGACAAAGGATACATACTAATAGATTTGCAGACTCTAAAACACGACAGTACGGAATTGAGTTAACGCACTGCAAAAGTCACTGTTGATGCCTGCTAGGTCTGTGCTGAATATTCACATATTCAATCAATTATCAAATATCCAAATTTATATTTTTCATGGGTGCAAGGAAAGAAACGTCTTAGTTTCAAGTTGCCTTATGAAATCTGAAGCCAAAACAGGAAAAAACATGCAGCTTCTGTTAAGCAATCCTAAATTTTCAGCCCAAGCCTATTTGAAAGCCGAAATTCTTTTTCTTTTAAAGATAAAAATTTATATGAAGGCTAACAGACTTGTCCATATTTTCAGTAAATCTTTAGTAAACTAATGACTTCCTCAAATCTGAAAGTTATGAGCCATAAAATGCTAAACTTGTATGCCATTCAGTTGAATTTTTTCAGATTTTCAGAGACCACAACAGACATGGCCAATAAGGATTACCGTTACCATAAGCTTTTGACCAAATGTACATGCAGTTACCTGTTTCAGCATGACACAGCTTTTAGGATTGACACCCCCCCTCCCATCTCTTAACCCCCACCCCTCATCTCTTCTTTCATCTCAGCCGGCAGCGGGAGGCGGAGGACACAGCACCCCATCCAACCCCCCACAGCCAATGCCCCGGCCAGCCCCAAGGAAGCCCGGCACCACTTGCCCTCCAGCGCCGGCGAGGCCTCCCCGGACCTGCACAATGAGGAGATGATGGGGGTCAAGGGTCACCGCTTCCTGGCTGGAGCCAGCTCGGGGCCGGACTCACCCCTGATTGGCGTGGGCAGCAGCCAGCTGCAGAGGAAGTTTAAGGGGAAGAAGGGTAGAGCCGAGGAGACGGTAAGCAAAGCTCTGGCATTGTTTTTGCACGGAAGCAAATTTTCCATTCACTGTCATTGGGCTGGTTTATTTCGCCAAGATAAAGATTGCGATCGGTGATCCAACACATCAGTAGTTGCTTTTGATCACGTTTTAACGGAGCTGGGTTTGCAAGATCGAAGATGGTGACACGCACAAAGGACAGAGAGCAGATGAACCTTTCTTTAGTAGATTTGGAGCATCAAATAAGCTTTTGTGACAGTATTTTTTCATAATTCTTTAGTTTTAGAATGTATCGTGGGGATGGGTAAACTATTGTACGATTGATTAGCCGTTCCTGGGAACTCGCACTTGGCTTATCATAAAAAATAGATCTTCTGCCAAGGAAATCTAATGCTGATGGCATTCGCCATGTACGATAATGTGTGTTCAGTCATCTGTATGTTTTGTAGGAGAGTGGAATGTCGCTATACCGAACATTAGGCTGGACTGAACATTGTCCTTGGCTCCCAATATTTTGTGCACAAAACCTACCAAACATTGTGCAGTTGCAAATCAACCGAGATTTTTGCCACAGCATGCATCAGAGATCGATCCTGAGCGGTAGTTTCACGACATTAAGGATAAACTAAGTATCAGTTTTGTAACTCAAGTTTAAATAAAAAACAAAAATAATTAATAGATGCATTTCTAGAAACCTTGAACTTGAATGCAACGGTAAAACGTCACGAAAACAGCAAAACAAGGTATCACAAGAGGGTGCACTTCGGTTAGACAAGAGAGGGCGGTATTCAACACGGCAACGAAACGTTCGTTCGGCAGTTAATTTTGCTATATACCGAACGACGCGACCGCTGTACCGAACATTCAGGTCGAGTTCGGGCGGCCTGTTCTTGACACGGGTTTCTCATTCTCGCGCTCGAACGGCGGGAACACGACTCAAGAACATTGTTCTCGGAACAGGATCACACACCACCTCCTCGTCAGGGTTTTACAGGAGCACACGGAAAAACTCGTGAGATTTTGATTTTTGAACAGCTGGAAAAAGTAGAGAGATGGCTTCCAAAGCCATAGACCATGTAGACAATGGGAAGTTTTGCAAAATTAACATTAATTATTTTCCGAAACACAGAAATGAATGTTCCTGTTTATAAAGAAAAAAACTCAGCCCATCCAAACCTTAACTCTCGAATAACGTACATGGACGCCGCCATGTTTCATGTTGCTTGTAATAACCGGTTGTTTGTTGCCGGCGTTCGAGCGGCCGACCCACGAACAACAAATCAAGCTGTTCGTGAACATACGAGAACAAGCTGCCCGGACTCGGCCAAATATTCCTGCATAAGCGGAACAAGTGAACTGAATTGAACTCTTGCACAAAAATATGTACAAATTTCTGCTCTGTTCATAATTTGGTTGATGACATTCGGCCACCGAGCAAAGTCTTCTCCAAATCATTTTCAACATAAAAGCAAACCAGGGGTTCACAATTTGAACAGAAAACCTGTACAATGGACGGCTGCTTCCTGAAATGACATCACAGCAGCGGTGACTGATTTGTTAGGCAAACTATGGCAATTCTCTATGTATAAAAGTGCAATTTCCAACAAGATAATACCCAAAAGGGATGTCAAATAAGTTTCATTTTTTTTGGAGGAATGGAAAGTCCCATAATATACATTGCCGAATAAAAATCCTCTCACAGGCCTTATTAGGGAAAAACGCTTGGAACGGAATCTTCAATACATCACTGGTACAGAGGATTTTCAGTTGTGTGATTTTTGACGGACAGCATTTAATTTACACAGATTTGTGAACAAATATATTCGCCTTCAAACTGTCTCAACACTCTGACATACATGTAGTTAAAATTGCCGATAGAAATACACAGATTTGAAAATGCATGTGCCTCCAAGGACTTGGTCGGCATTCTGAAATGCCTTTGCCGGTCATTTCACATCACATAAAAAGCTCTGTATTCATTTGAGAGTCTTTAGCCATTTTTATGTCTTTTTTTGTCTTCCAGAGCATGGATGTGATTGCCATCCGTCCACCCAGCGATTCCTCTGCTGAGGTTGACACTGGAGATATTGTCACCACAGTTTAACAGTAACAGCTTTCTGGATTCCTAGTCCTTGTTTTTTGCTTTTATTTTAGACAGCAAAGAGTTGTTTTGTCTTCAAAATTGGCTCAGCGGCTTAGCTTGGTGCAGCGTAGATGAAGCGATCCGTTAGCACACAATGACTGCCGATAATCTCCAAGAAGCAATTCCTAAAGAGACTTTCCTCTGTTTAGTCGGAAGATGTGGAGGAAGGAAACTACCAGTGTGAAAAATTTGAAGTCGTCAAAGTGTCTGTTTCAAAAATCTACAGATTCATGCATCTAAACATGGCAGCAGGCATGTCTCAGTTGCCTGTAGCATCTTTTGAACTGCACCGTACAGAAGAGACAGACCAGACGAAAGTTCACAAGTCACAAGCTATTCAAATCAACTGCCTCAAAAAGCCTGTCTTTTACATTCCGGGCTGGGTTTTTTTTTTTAATCAGTCTCGTGACTGGTCTTGTGGTGGTAATCTCTTACTCAAAGTACAGGTATAGGTCAGTTGAGCCACATAGATCCCAGGTGCGTTGTTTATGCAATCACACCCACCGGGCCTGGAAACTATATTAACTTCTTGATGCCCCTGTGCTCTAGCAGTGTTCCTGTCACGCAAGTTTCACCTCAAAAAAAGTTCCATTTTTTTTTTCTAGCTATGTTTTCTTGATCAGAAAAACCACAAACTAAACATACATTAGAAAGTAAAAGCACAAATCATGCAAAATTAAGGAAATTGGAAACCAGGAGATGATTGGAGAGTATCATAGACGAGGGGGACGTGAAGACACATATGCAGGAAGGTATGAGACGAAGAGAACCCCCCCTGCTTTGTGTTGGTCATTGTCTCGCAGGGATCTGGGGAATTCCTTTCAGACATCTTGGGGGATGTGTTAAGTAACAATAGTCTGGAATGTGTATAGGGATTGGACATGTTGGGAGGGTACCCCTCGGTCTCATTTCTTGCTGGGTATATGAAGAGATGTAGAAAAATGATCATTTTACATGTACATGTACATTTGAAATGATCGCATAGGGTCTGCAGAATTAGAATTGAAATTTCCATTTTTTTTGTAATGAAGATTAAGGGTTTGATTTTTCATAGCAAATAATCTTATATTCTACGTCATACTGATTTTGTAAAAGTAATCTTAACCTCAAAAAGGAAGGAATATGAGTCTGGAATTTACATCTTTATAAGTAAAACGTAGTACAAAGAAAAATGTAAGTCAAACATTTATTATTACCAAAAAAGAATTCAAAATTGGGGGTGGTGATTTTGGAGCCGAAAAAACTTCCATGGATAGGCTCTCATCACATGCAGCGAAATCTGCTTTAAAGGTACAGACCACCACTGGTAGTTATCAAAAAGTAACTGACGAATTTATTGTTGGACAGCACACTTGGTTTCATGACAGTTACTGGACGGAACTCCATGTGAATTTGTTCTCTGTCAAGCTGTCATTGCGAAGAAAATAGTGAAATAAAGTCATTTCCTGCGATATGCGTGAGGATGCATTTTTGGACCATTGCCATTAGAAGCATGACATGACAGCGCGTGCGGTTACTAGAAGCCGTCGGTTCAGCGCCTTACACCTGGTGGCTGCAGGTGACTGAACGTGTCCCAGTCACTGAATTCAGGTGCAATTCGCTGCGCTGAATACGGCCATATGCAACAAGGTATGAGACGGAGAGAACCCCCCCCCCTGCTTTGTGTTGGTCANTACTCCTCAGTCTCATTTCTTGCTGGGTATAAATACGGCCGTTTCACAATAGGGCGCCTCCAAGAGGTTGTAACGCGTTGGCCAATCACAACGCTCGAAATTTGTCGACCCTTTCTAAACGCGCATTGGGTCGACAACTTTCGCGCATTTTGATTGGCCAACGCGTGGCAAACTCTTGGTGGCACACTATTGTGAAACGGCTGCGTTGCCAACAGGTGTTCGAAGGCACTGTCTGTAGATTTTGAGCACTTTTGTTGCCTCAAAGGAACATCATGCACAAATGACAAAGGATTGAATGTACCTGTAATTAAGCACCTTTCCACATGTATGGCTTTTAAGGTTATCAGTCAGTGATGTTTTTAATATCATGAGTCGAGTTATAAAAAACAGCAATCTAGTCGCTTCATAACAAGGAGTGTATTTCCACTATGTGTTGTCCCAATTCACCGTGATTTATTTGGGGGAGGGGAACGCGAAGGCAGAGATAGGTATTTTCATGTAACTTGGCGGTTTTTCACACGGCTTTTTTGTTTGCCTGTAGTTTTTTGGCATTCTTTTTACCCCATTTTCTTTTTCTTCCTTTTTTTTTAATCTAGAGGGGTAGTGTCCCCCTGCCCCCAGCAAGCCATGTCCCAGGCCTTATGACATCAGTGCCAATTACTCTAAAAGTGCGTGTCGGTTGCATCATACTCCACGCTCACTTGAGTAGCCGCCGACAGGGTTTCTGGCTAGACGAGGAATGAGTCGCAGCTTCTGTGCTGTCACATGCTTTTGTGCGAGAAAACGCGTGGTCTCCAAACTTGGTCAGTGTCCAAACTGTGTCCTTCCTCTATGGTCCGAAAGACACCCAATGGCTGTGACCATTGAGCGAGGAACAGGCATATTTTGATCCTCCGCTGACACGTAGCTGTGGTGGACTAGAGCTGTAAATGTGAAGCAACCAGGGGTTACACACATTGTTATCAAGGGGGCACCGCAAGAAAATAAGCTGCAGCTGCAGAGCTGAGAGATTATTCACTGATTTCTAATGGGGGGCATGCCTCCCCCCCCCCATTTCGCAACCGGCTGGTAGTGAATTCAGGGTGATATCTTGCTTGTCTGAAATAATTCTTGCCGCATTGTTTAATTCTGTGACAAAAGTAGACCGAGTAGTAAATAAACTAGTTTCTCGAACCGGCTTGCTTCCTTGATTCCTCACCTGCCATTTTTTCTTTGTGTATATGTGTGAGGGGGGGAGGAATCCATCTTTTATCGTGTGAAAAATCTACTGTGGTTTTAAAAAGCCGCTTCCACAAAAGAATTCAAAATTTAAAACAAGTGAGAACTATATTTACAAACATTTTTAATTACAACTGTGAATAGTTATTTCTAAAATGCCTAACAAAGAGACTTTAAGCAGACGGAAAGGTCATGTGCATAATACCCAGAGTTTGTGTTGGGGGAAAAAGAAGGCAAACACTTTAAAGTCAGTATTTTGTCGGATGATTTTTTTGCCATTACATGTATGCACAGGAACGGCCTGGGACGGTGAGTTAAAGTGTTCACACCTTTGCCTTGTCGCCTTCCGGGATAATCAAATACAAAGAATAGGGTCGCACAGAGGGTTTGCGTAGCTGCCATGTTGCAGGCTAGTGCTTTTGCTCCCAAGGTGTGCGCAAAGGAGGTTTCCCTGTGGACCAAAAGAACTGCCCTGCATCATGGCTGTCATGCAAAGCCTCTATGTAGACGTAAATTTATGCCAAGGGCGGATTGAGGATTTTTAGAAAATGGGGGCGCAAACTCGGAGGGTCAAATGCAAGCGAGTAGTAGGCCTTCAAAACTCTTAGTCACAGTATGTGAAGGGAACTGAATTTAGAGGTCATTGTCGGTTGGGGGAGGGGTGCGTGCTGGCAGCAGTACGTTGAATCTGTATGCCGATATTCGCTGTTCGCTAGTTGGTATAGGGTTGCCAAATGATGCTTCGCAGCTGGGCATCTTTTACATGAGACGTGGGGCAGATCCCCGTATTTTGACTTCAGTGCTGCCCGCAAAATCAGTGCTGTATGGTCTTTACCCGTATGCGTTTTAAACCCCTCCCCCTCACACACATACACCGACACACACCAAGTCTGAAGTGTACCGCTAAACCCAGGGTAGGGCGCCAATCCAGACCTCTGGAAGATTTAGGCAAGATGCATCAAACTTGCGTTAATCCCTCCACATTTCCCGACCACTTCACTTACAGTTAATCTCAACTATATTTCATCAAATTGCTCGTGCTGCCAAAGAAGAGACTGCGGGGTTTTTGTATTGATAGTGAAATACACGAAATGGCTGAACTAAGGATAGCTGATAAAGCTTTCATACTTTTGTTGATTTGTGCATTATGTTGACTAGTTTAAAGAAAGCTTACGTTTACAATAGGTACAAGGTATTAAACGGTATGATGTGTAACGTCAATTGGCCTCTGAGTGGCTGTGTAGTCAGAACTGTGTCAGGGGTAGGGCCTTGTACGCCAATTTTAAAAGCCTATGGGTGCCATGAAACACGCAGGTAATAGTTTTTCACGTGTCTTTGTCAGTTTTCGATTTAGGAAAAGCTTCGAACCAGCTACCGAATATCGCAGCAAACAGGGAATGCAGTTGATGGCGTCTAGGGCGGAGCTATATATATCCGCCTCGAGCAGAAGCACCCCCTCATCGGTTGAAAAGAGCCGCGTTTGTCGGGAGTGTTGAAACTCATAACTAGGGGCGTGTTTTGGCGGCCCCTAACTAAAAACATGTTTGTGACGTGAAAGCAGTAACCAGGAACACGTTGAGGGTGGCTCACAACTTAACGAAGAAGCAAAAACGGTCACGTCATCCGACAGAGGCAAGCACAAGGAAGTACAATCATTGTTCGCCATGTTTCTCACCGTCAAGTGCTGCTCTCTTTTCACGTACGTTCTAGAAGAAAGTGTCTCTTTGATTCTCTGAATGCAACAACAAATTTTGAAATGTATAATTCACTCGTCAGAGGAAAGACAAAAACTGTCTGTTTATTTTCCGCCATTTTGAACTGGCGTTGAACCAACTCCAACCTTCGGTTCGCGTTCGGTCGGAACAACGACATCACAGAGGCATAACCAAATCGCGAAAACACTTAACCAATCATGACCGAAGCTGAAACATGTTCGTGGTTCGGGTCACCAAAACATGCCCCTGGATACGGCAGTTTCATTAATACCACCTTCAATTCACGGACCAAAATGCCGCTAAAGCAGAGAATCTGAGAGCGCATGCAGGTCGTGATTTGGTCAGCGCGGGCAGTTTGGTCCTTTTTCACCGACGGCGAAACGATTTTCAAAGTGGGGGGGGCAGTTGGACTATCTGGCATCAGCCATTAATAGCTCGATGCATTGAACCCCAACCAATTACAGGACCTGCCAAAGGTGGGGGCCAGGCCCCCCAGTCGAAAAAGTGAAGGGGGCCACTGCCGCCCCCTCCCCTCACCCCTTCCGCCGCCATGCAGTGGCCTTTTTACTGGCCTGCAGCCCTTTCTTCTGCAAAGCGGCAAAATACAACTTTGAGTTGTGTTGCTTGCTCATAATCTACGTGTGAGAAAGGATATGGGCATGCTAAAGTCGTTCGGGGGGGCAATGCGGTTTGATTGTTATGACAATCTTAATACAACCTGTTGTATGGAATACATCTCAGTCCAAATCCGCAGCTGCAGTGGGAACCTGAAAGTGGTGCAAAGCACCAAAACAAACGTTTTTTTTTTGTATCATCATGGGGACTGGGCGCTACAACGATCATACACTAATTGTCGACCAGGGAACAAGGTTGAAAAGATTGCAATTTCTGTTGATTCAGCAGTCCTTTCGTGGATAAATTATTATAATAGCGTTTTGGTTGGGTGCTACGTACAGGCTAGGGAGTCGTTGTTTCGGCATAAAGACGAGACGTGAAAGAAATTTTTAAAAGCAATTTCACCGAATTTACAGAATGTGCAGCAGTATTTTAATTATTGAATGCTTATCTCTCTTCTCTAGCGTACATTTCTAATTACGTTTAAGATCGGCATCCGCATTCTGGTTATACACCCTGGCAATGCAGGTGGGGCTTATGGTGTATCTCTAAACCATTCTGCAATGGATACCTCACTCAAAAATATAAGAGAAGACTTAATTGCTACAATGATTCTACATGCATAACACCGTCTAGGCATCTAAAATATTTAGGCCATGCGAAAAAAATTGTCCTTTCTGTCCAAAAAGGGAGGGTGGGGGAGAGTTTTTTTTTTTAAGAACTGTGTTTAAATGCCGGCATGTTTATACAGGATAGGCCTACCAGTACAGTCGAGCCCTGCTCAGTTTCCCTTTATGCTTGTGCAGCCAGCAATGCGGACGCGGCCGTGTCTGATTTGCCAGTGGTGCTGTTCCAATTCCGGTTATCACCCTTTCCTTAAGTTAAATGAATGGGAGCTTTGCCCTTTCCTAGCGCGTGTGGAATAGATGGAACAGCCTCCGATCGAGAATTAGCTCGTCTTGCGCGAATTCTCAGACCGAAAGGTAAACTTCGAATCGTTTCTCGTGTAATTTTTCGGCGCTTTTTTATATCCCCCCCCCTTTTTAATGAAAACTGAAAAAAAGGGTCAGAATGATTTGGAGGGTCAGGCGGGGATGGTCATTAATGATTTTTACGTGGCCTTAATAGAGATTGATACCTTTAATAGGGAGACATTCCCAAACATTCATGTAAAACTTTGACACCGTGACTCAATCAAACTACATTTGAAGCAAGATATGGGATGGAGAGAACCTCCCCCTTTGTGTTGGCCACAGTTTTACCGGAATCTCAGGAATGCTTTTCAGACGTCTAGGGAATGTGTTAGGTAACAGTAAATAGTCTAGAGTGTACCCCTCCGACTTCTAACCACTGTAACAAAAACGTCTTTGCGTGTAGTTTTATTCACTAAATAAAGCCCACAGGTTTGGGGTGTTTAACACTCTTTTTTTGCAAGGGGGGGCGGCTAAGCCAAGATACCCGTTTTAAGTTCTAAAAGTACATAGTTCGCTCAGCTATTAGCATGTTCTTTGTGATAGCGGATTCTTTCTGGGGGCCGGGCCAAGATTAGTGTCTTAAATAACAAAAAAATAAATAAATAAAGTGGGCTTTTTCAATGTTCTCTAATTCAATGCACATGGAGTACTGTAATGGCCCATGTGTCCAGCACTGCCAGTGGGCAAGGCATTTTGAAGAATTCTCTGGCTGGGGGCACTTCTAGCTCGCCGGGCGGCGGTCTGCATATACATGTTTTGAGTCTTACTATTGGACATTTACTGTATGTAGCCTGATTTTCTTTAGTGTGAGTTGCCACCGTCCTTCGGCTTTTCCACCAAATTCACGTGAGTATTTATTTTTGTTTTCTTATACTTAACTCTTAAAACATCGAGTGTCATGGGGACCTAGTTCACTCAGTGCATGCTCAGTTGTTCTCGCCTTTTGCTGTCAATATTTCAACCCTATTTTTTTAGCTTTACAGAAACTGCATATTTCCCAGAGACTTAAAATTATAATCTCATTTTTGATATTTTATCCGGAGACCACGATTAGCATATGCCCGGTTTGAATTATTTTCTTGAATTTGTGTTCTTTCCTAACTGGCTCGCGCCGGCGACCCTCATAAGGGGGTCCCCGGGAATACACTATCAAACTATCGGACAAAAACGAAACAATTGGGTTTCCTTCTGGTACCAAATGCGCTAATGGGAGACCCTCCAATATCTTCCTAGTGTCGAATGCCTCTCTAAGATCTGCTCTTAGGACAATTGTCTATCAATTAGCACATTAATTGATGCAAAGCAATGAAGTAATGGATATTTGTTAAATGACAAGGTGTCTACCAAATAGCACAATTATTAATGCAAAGCAATGAAACAATGAGGATTGGTACTTCAAGCTGTAGCAAAAAATAATATTTTCCTTTCTTAAACTTTCAATCGTTTCAAAACTGAATATCACCAAGAACTTTTGTCAGGTCGTAGTTGTCGATTTCTCCGGGTTGGATGGAAGTGGTTCCTACTTCCAAAACTTCTTGGACTGAGCCCCTTCCATCTTCTGAACAAAGTTACCACGGCACACCGTTGCACAGTTCTTCGCCGGATCCTGTCGAGTGAGAAAATCCATCATACAATTTTAGTTTCGAAATCCCGGGCATACAGCGTGTGAAGGCCAAACAATAGAATAACATTAAATTGTATTTGGGAAAGTTGCGAAATGTTGCGAAAAGCAGTGTAAAATGCATTTCGCAACATTTGCAAATAATAACAACGGAGCATTCAAGTGGAACGCGTGACCTATAGTTCTTAGGTCGTACAACTCCCTACCATGGGGTCAGGGTTTCGAATCCATCGATTGGACATAGGCCTACCTATGACTCCGGGGAAAGCCATTTTACCCCAAATGCTTCTCTCGATCCAGGAATATACATAAAATGGGTACTGCCCGTGCAGTTCCAATGGTTTTAAGACATGTTTTGGAACCCGATGGCGATGAGAATGGATGACTATGTTGCGTAGCACATTGAGCACAGTGTTGATGGATAATGTGTACGCGTTCTAGAATATTTGGTGTATGTATAATGTGCTCCTTACTGGACAGCCAGAGATAAAATCCATTACTGCACTGGCACAACGCTTGTGGACAGGTGGTAGGCCTGACGCGCACGTCACATGCCTCTTCAGCCAATAGGGCGTCCTGATTTGCCAAATGCACGCGTGCGTCAAGCTGAAGAATGTGCGTATCTAGTCGGATTAGTTCATATCTTAGTTCATGTCTTTTCTTCATGGTTATAAGGGTGGCGACAATAGGGCAACCAGTCGTGACATATATTTCAATATTTTCCTTGGTTAATATTGCGTCGATAAAGTTGAAATAGATGCGGCACTCGTAGTTCGAAACCTAGGTTTTGTTTAAACCAAATTATCCAAAAGTAAGTATGACCTCAGAAATGATCATAGAAGGTACCCCTCTGACCTATAAAACTGAACGGTTTGCACAGTGAAGTGAGCAACACAGGAGTAAGTTTGCAGGAGCATTACGTAGCAATATAGGCGATTCGCAGTAGTGTGCCTCCAAGAGTTTGCAATGCGTTGGCCAATCGCGATGCGCGAAATCTGTCGACCTTGTCCACCAAACGTGCATTGGGTCGACAGATTTTGCGCAATGTAATTGGCCAACTTCGTTGCAAACTCTGGGAGACGCACTATTGTGGGTGGCCTGTATTCTCTGAGACCCGAAAAGAACTGTGAATCCGGGACAGTATAAACCTTACACCAATTGGGACACATTATGAAAAGGACTTACCAGGTATTCGTCCACAAATGTTACAATGAGGTTTGGCATTCCTCTCACATAGTCTTCACAGTACTTTTCGAAGCCTGCCGGACTTAAGAAGTGGCAAGCCTCCTTGTTGGTTCTGACTAACATGTCCTGTGTAAGCAATACATTGGGGAGAATTTGGACTCTGTAACGTCATCGTTACCAAAAACATGCATCTTGACGCTGTATGCCTATTTGACAAAGTGTGCGCAAATACATCGTTGACCTCAATATATGCCACAGTGCCTGACCAAGTGCGATGGCAAAAGGTGGTTGAGAGCGAAAGGGATTAATACGGAGGTGTAATCCGCCTTAGCAGAAGTACCCCCCCCCCCCCGTCAGTTAGAAAGAGCCATACTGGTTGGGAGTGGTCATTGGTAGCGATTTCCTGGTCGTTCGTGAACCAGAGAAGTTCAGTTTAGGCTGTGTCTGAATTACTTGGCTGTGGCTTGAAATCACACACGACTCTATGGGAACTGACCGCGGCGACTACCATAGACTCGGGGGTAATTTCAGCCACAGCCAATTGATTCGGACACGGCGAGCCTCCATTGCTAAGAAAACAGCGCCCAATTTTGGTTCAACTCGAGGCATGCGCGTGCGTTGTTGAAAGTCAACGGGTAAGTTATCAAGTCGATATAGATTTTAATTTACACTTGAACTTTGAGGAATACGATAAATGTAAGGCGGTCGCGGTAATAACAAACTTTTCTGGTAATGTCCAACAAGTACAAAATGATCGTGTGCACTGACCTCAATGTTTGAGCAATATGACACCAGAACAGTGATGCATGAACAAAACAGACCTACTTCAAGCACGCGAACATGTCACACCAGTAAGTAAGCAACACAGGTGAGAATGTACTGTCGAAATATGCGCTATAATGTCGACGTTGTTAACGATAACTTAGTGCCATTAATTTACTGATTCGCCAGAAATTACGCGAGTTTTGTCTTAGGCAAGCACGAATGTACATGTAGGCCATTATGTGCATGTACTCACCAAAAACCCCCTGTCGGTCGAAATGTTCTTGACGAAGCTCAGAAGCATGTTGCAATACAAGCAAAGAAACTGCCCGTTCTCGGGGGTGGGGAGCCCCTCTTCCAGCTTGCGACCTTCAGTTTAAAAAAAAATTGAACACAATAATGTGATGGTAAAGACAACACATATCGCATACTCGGTGAGTTAGAATCCTGTCGTACGGGCGCCAGGTGGATGCAT
This sequence comes from Acanthaster planci, assembly GCF_001949145.1. The sequence continues at coordinate 3,941,609 of NW_019091355.1, read as the reverse complement.
TATAATTATATTGATGTAACAATGTCAACTTGAGAACTATGGAAGGGCTGCGTAGCACCGTGATCAGAATATCGACAAGAATATAATATCAAATCTGTGCTCTGGAATATGTGATTGAGAAAAAGAACTTCTTTTCCCAAAAACTTTGCAAAGGATGCTCCAACATTAACAGCTAAGCTGCATCATAATGGTAAGACTGATAATTGTGAGATGTTTCCGTACACCACATGTACCCTTTTTTCACAGTGAAAATAATAGTGTTCTGCATGGAACTCATCGCCACTGGCTATTGCCGGTTTTGACATGTTTTAAGCAGATTATCACACAAGCGGTGGTTTTTTTGTATTGAAGCAAATACGGAACATAAACACCATTCATCAAATACGGTCCGCCTCCATATACCATATAACGAACTTCATCCCTGCCAAATGTAAGTATACATGCCATTTGCGGTTTCAAACTTAACACATACAGTATATCACTGGGGGAAATAGTATTCGAGTTAATATTCGATAGCGAGAATCAAGTTTGAAATCAAAATGGCTTCCCCCCACCGTTTTTACGTAAACGAAAACATTCTGGGGCCATTCTCTCGTAAAATTGCATAGGCATTCGAATGAAACGCATTTAGAAATATGTTTTCGTTGTTGTTTGATCTTATGGCGTTCAATTTTTTTTTCCAAGAAAAACGATTCTCATATAATATATTACAATTAAAGGTGAAGTGGTAAATGGAGGTTTCTGGTTCAAAGCTTCATCAAAAGTTATTGTAAATACACTTTTTTACATTTTCTAGTAAAAAATTTCACCTAAAAATGCCTGTTAAACCTTTGCTTCATAAGTGTTTTATTGTTCCCGTCGGTTGTAAATAACCACATTCTTCATGTTTTTGAAAAAAATGCTAGCTTTTGCGCCTGTTTTGTAACGCGGTTCACCGTGCGTCGTCTGCTTCCGAGGAAAATGGCTGGGCTTGCTTCCAAACGGTACTGAGCATGCGCAGCTCAATCCAATTAAATCATCCGTTGCAGCAGGCCGGTGGGACGTGAACATACGTGTAGAATGATGGAAGTCTTACCTAGCACTTTGAACACTCCGGTAAGGTTGACACGAGGAGATATCTGATGCTGGGTCCATTCTGGCTGATCTGCTTCGACCGGATGATAAGCTCCTGGTGGAAAAAGAAACGAGATCGGTTCAAGTGACTGCTAGCGCTGGAGAGGTCAACATGTGCTGTTTATTTGTGTGTAGCTGTGCAAATCGGACGTGCAGCAACATTATAATGCAGCTGAGCGAATGTTGCATTAAGAAAAAAGCCCCAAAAAGATTGTCTCCCGTCGACATAAATGCTCCGGAACTGATACGGCGACGCAGCTTTTTACCCCTCCCCAAGGGTCGGATAACAATTGCAGGTACACGTTGTTGAGTCACGGGACTAGACCAATGTTATTATGATTTCTATTACAGATTTATCTGATAAGACCCCTAAAAGGTGCAGTCCACCAAATCGTTGTATCTCTGCGCGAGAGCTCATTTAATATTTTGTGATCTCACGGGGTTTTACAAAAAGACATTTTACAAAAAGCCCCAAATTTCGGACCTATTTTGGATAGAGACGAGCGGCTACAATCAGACCTGAGCTCACAGATTTATTACTATTTTGGGGGTATCTTCGGGGAAAGGTGAATAAAACAAAATTCGTGGCTAACGCCCGTAAATTAAATTGAAACGAAAACTTATCTTCTGGCCATGAAAAGATCTTGAAGTTCCAGTGAAAAAAACGGAGGCCAAGCTCTTCCCAAGAGTCGACAGGCGGCGCTATTTCGGTCTTATTTTGCACTGTTTTCTATGGGCACGTATTTGGTGTAGTGCAGCCATAACTGCGGTGGCACCTGAGAGCGTTTTCAAAATCAGTGGATTCGGCTTAGACTTCAGTTTCGCTATTCCAGTCAGAGCTTGAACATGTGGTTTCGAACGATTTAGAAAAAAAAACAATTTCTTCTGATTGCTGTGGATGGCACTGCATGCACATGTACATTCTTTAGCTTGATGGGCGCGTGCATTTGGCAAATCACGACACCCTATTGGTCGAAGAGGCATGTAACGCGCGCGTTCCTTCACTAGATCGCGCGAGGCATGGCGGGAACCAACATGGCGCTGCAATATCGTACCCACGGGAACGAGGCTGCACTAAGCTGACAACTTCGTATCTATAGTCTGCTAATGATCAACATCGATCTTGTCGGGATCTATTGCCCAGAGTTTAAAGATCGAGCTTCCCGCAAAATGTTGAGGCAGTGCAGCAATGGAGGGCGCTGTTGCAGCTCTCGCAGAGAAAAAAATGACGCGAATGCTTCAAAACTTCCGTGCGCTGACCACAGACAAAAGATTTGTTTGGCCTAACACTGAAAAGAAAACTTACTAGCGATGCTATTTTCATTTGCGAAGCAGAGAAATTTTTTCACCAACACGGTATCGTATGGTGCTAGAATTACGTGTAAAGACAAGTTCATTATACTATGCCCAAAAACGAACACACACAAACGCAAATTTGTGACGTCGAAGCAGTGAACCGTCTGTGGGGATCAGTCTAAAACATTGTAGGGCCAGGAATAGTACAGTGCAAGTGATGCACGTTCATTTTCGGTTGCAGAGGGAGAAGCGCTTCAATCGACAACATATTTAAACAAACCAAAACCGAAAATAAACCCAAATGACAAGTTGCACAAACCTTTTGCAATTATCACCACGGCGAAGAGGATCACTAGACCGAGGGAATTAGTCATGGTTGTGAGCAGTCACTCAAATATTGCCACCACGGATGTACGCAAACGTCTACACTGATTGCAAGTTAATAAATGCAACTGGAAGGCCCACGGTGAGTAGCTGGTTAAAGTTGCTGCAGGACGAATCTCGTAGGAAGTGGACATAGTTGGGTCTTATATATAGTGAACCTGCACGCTATCAGCATGGGTTTTCCATGAAGTTTCTGGACAGATGGTTGATTCAATAACCATTTTTTTAATCCTTGGCTGAAATACATCATTGAGCAAATGGCCGATCCATTAAGCCCCACTCCATTAATAGGCCCTGCAAAAGTGGGGCGACCATCCCCCTCCCCAGTCGAAAAAGTGGGGGGGGGGCACTGGCCCCCTGGCCCCGCCGCTTTCGCTGCCAGTGATTCGGGCATCTCTGCATCAAAAGTGACGCGTTGATTTTATTGGGTATTAAAATCTTCCCTGTTTAATTGAACGAGCACCGAGAACCGTTTCTAAAACGCGCTAAAAACAAACCTTTTGTAAAAAACATGAAATTGGAATGGCAATAAAGACGTGGATACTGCATCACACAGGGTTAATAAAATCGGTCGTCTTGAGGGAGAATCTCAGACGGGCAACGGTGGTTTCTGCATTATGTGTTTGTAACTCTTTGCTCTTTCAGTTAATAAAGTGCTAACCCAGCAGAAACGGGGGAGCTTTAACACGTGACAATTTTATGTCTGTTGAACCAATCATAAACTTAAATCAGATTACTTCATATAACTTTACAAAGAAAAGTTAAAAAATGAGAAAAAAAGGCAACCTATCTGAAGGGAGGGGGTTGCACCCCTATCTTTCGCTGGGTACGCCACCACAGTTCCGAACAGATTCAACTTTCCAACTATTGCTTATCAACACCCTTCTTACTTACGTAACACTGCAGCATTTGTTTTTCAAAATGCCGTGTACAATTTGTCAATAAATATCTCTCCGTTGTGAAATCAGAAACTATAGTTTCAGATGCGCTCGCGATGCTCAACGTCACGACATCTTCAAAAACCGGTCTTTCCCGCTGCTGTTTTTCATTTCAGTTTGTCCAACAAGACGCTCTTGCTGGATTTTTCTGTGTCACAATTTGAAAAAAAAACAACAGTATGCGCTTTATGAGCTCTTTGTCTGTACCGAGAATTTCTTGTGTGCGATGAAAAAGAAATGGCTTAAATCTCAGGCTGCAGGGCAAGGGGGTATACACCCACACAACGCCACACACACACAACTAGGGGTTTGGGGGTTGGCTATTGAATAATTTTTTCGTGGTACAAGAAAAATTAAAGCATATTGTGAAGAATATTTCGGACCTCCAAACATCTAAAATGTATTCAATATCACTCGACAAGGGAGAACATTAAAAAGCCATAAATAAGCCATTCTGATGCAAGATTCTGTATGAATGTCTAATACATATTACAGATGTACATCTGTATTATTAACATCGCCCTGTGTCATATTTTGTCAATCCCCCCCCCGCTTTTCAAATTTCAATGGCCGGGCAAGTCACCCCACACACACAATTCCCCTTCCCCATTCCCCCAATTTCCGACGCAGATTTACGCCCCTGGAAAAGGGATTTCACTCAAAGAATCATTGCGAGTTCTCATGTAATTCCGAGCAGCAGTATTCATGCGTGTATTTTGTGTTGGTCAATAAACTTTTTTCATCCGTGTTTCAGGTGAACAAACTTTGCGTGTGGCAGTGAATGCAAATCTCAAAACAAAATTTTGTACCCAGTCACAGACATTTGTGAATGCAGTGGTAACGGATTTAAATGCGTGACAAATGGAATTTTCCAACCACGGTAATGGTAATGACTGTTTTAGATATTTCATCGAGCTGTGTATTTTGTGTCGGTTTTTAGTAATGATCCTGAAATAGATGAAATGGCTGACAAGGACAGATTCTATGAAAGAATAATTCCTTTGTTGATTTCGACAGTGTGCTGATTGTTGTGGCGTCGAAACAGAGGGTTACTACGGGGCCATCCTATTCGCACGCAGGCGGTGCACCCACGTGAAATTCTTCCTTGGCCCAATAGGCTGTTGTCAATTGCCGAAGTGCGCGTGCGCGCTCGGGTTGAGACAACTACGTGAGTGTAATGGCCCCTCGGAATGGCGCCTCGTCGGATATGTCTATAGCCAAAAACATGTCTGTGTGTATCTGCTCCGAGCAGGAACAAACGAAGGCGTGTTTTTGAATAAGATTGACAGCCCATTGGTACGAACTCACCGTGTAGGCACGCACGTTGACGCGGAGCACCCTGAGTACGCGCAACGAATTTATACTGGAACGCACGGTCTTTGCGTGTACACCGAACGCGTGCAAGAACCTGGTTGGGAAACTTAATACCAATCTGTCTTTTTACGCCGGTGAGGGTGCACTTCAACTCAGGGCGGATCACAGACATATAAACACATAGACGGACATCCCCTATTCAAAACAACGGCAGGATACCTTAGTCGAGACGGCACCCGACTAAATCCAAAAGCGTGGGAAAATTCTATACCCAGCAAGAAATGAGACCTAGGGGTACCACCTTAACATATCCAATCCCTATACACATTCC
>NW_019091355.1:3893861-3936161 GCF_001949145.1 Acanthaster planci | reverse complement strand
CATACCTTGCTGCATATGGCAAATTTACCTCTTGGTATAGGGAATTTACACACAGTTAAAGAATTCCAGCCATAAAAGGCTATGAAGCCATTTCCGGATTGGGAAAAAATCCTCTGGTTACTTAATCTGGCCCATGCAGATTCGAAACAGTGCGGTTGCAACAAGTTGAAAAAAAAGAGATGCAATATAATCTTAAAGCGTCACGCGCAATTCGCACTAAACGCGCTGCCATTCATCGTTTCGCCCACTGCTTGCCCACGCTTTTCAAAATCACGGTTATACGCACAAGACTGGTGGTCTATGTGCTTTTATTTCTATGGGACGGATAGTTTTGGGGGCAATAATTTCCATTTTAGTGCCCCCTGAAACTAGCCTTTTCTCGAGGCGCACGGGGCTACGACGCAAACACGACGCAAACCCAGGCTGCATACGTATGTTTCAGAGGGAAATTATAAAGTGCGCATGTCCCATATTTAGGATCATTTGCATACGTAATGAGGGCCATGAGAACTCGCGCCGGGCGAGCAGCTGCTTCATTTCATAAAATTTACGTCCCATTTTTTGAATAAAATGCCTAAGGAATTTTTATAGAGTTCCTAAGGGGACATGCGTTGAAAACAAACTCGGAATACAAAAATAATTTCAGTTTGTGTTTCGTGCGCACGAAATTATTTCGTGCATGCACTCGAAATACTTTCTTGCGCTCGTAATACATTAGGGGCTCCGTACCTTTTCCTAACGTGTTTTGTAAAAAATAAAATTGAGAAATAGTACCAGAGTAGTCAAAACTAGTGATTTTTGTGAACATCTCTCTTTTTAAGCGGTAGTTTGTTTACGTTTTGATGCGGTTTTTGAAGGCTCGAAACAAAGAATTCGAAGTTTCCTCAAGTTTTCAAAAGTGGGCTGTGGTGGAGAAAGGAGTGACGGTTTCAGATTTGCTGACGGTTTTGCGCAGGATATTTTTCTCTTCCCGACCGGGTGCGTTTGCATATCGACCTAACTCGGCACCGATTCCGTTTATCCCAAATAATCTTACAGACTTGCGAGCGTAAGAATTGAGTGACCTGGGAACGAAAGGCGAACACAAAAGTACAGTGAGTCAAATTCAAGTTTATTATTGAAACCGAGGTCTATCTGCCATTGTAACATTGTCAGGAAATTTACAAATTCATGGTATATATCCCCGCCAGTTTTACATGTACCATGCACGAACCAAATGAACATGTACACCGTCTCCGACACATAATTTGCACGTATACATGTTTGTTGGTGAGCGTGTAACGCGCCATAGTGTACCGTGCACGGCACATGGCTGGATTTCATTTTCATTTTATTATTTCGCAGGTCAATACAAAATTACAATAACATGACAAAAAAACGCCCCTGCCGGATTGCTAATAAGTGAACCTAATAACTATCTGGTAGCTCTCGGCTTTGTGCACGCAAAACATGTAGATCACGCTGCACATAAGTGTCTAAAATCAAAACGCACCATTTATCGCCATTATAAATGCACGCTTATGCGATGATTAAAAAAACAAAGCCCTCGTTTGTTGCACTCGGAGCGGACGGGGTATTGTGATTTGCCAAATGCATGAGCCCGTCAAGCTGAAGGACGTGCCAGCGAGCGCTGAGCATTGATCTCCGTTAGAAACACTTGATGGTGGAAATGAATGGTGCGGAGGCACCGCAGTTATAGCCTTAACCAAGGCGTTGGGTGATGACTCTGACAACCCCGGCTGTCAGGCCTGCTCTTACTTGCGTGACAGATCCACTGCATGTGTGTTGCGCAATACCCTTCAATGCAGCAGGTTTCCTTTTAACACGTATGGTGCATTGCACTCGGGCCGTCATGCTTTGTGAGTGACAGGGAAAGCTGTTACGCCGCTCTCAGCTTGCTCACGTGCGTGCCTCGTCCGTTAACCTTTTCGACTCGACATCATGATACGGACAGCTGACGCGTGACGCACGTACATGTACGTACGTGGGGTTATGTACACGCACACGTGTCTGCGGTAGTTCGGTTTGTAAGTCGGTGTACAGGGATCCGTTGCGGTTCGCCGTTGTACCGTACTAGGGAGGCAGCTCGTTTGCTGTGTTTGCGTGCGTATGGCCTGGATCTCTCCTGGGGTCGAACGGTCGCGTATACCGGCTTGGACAAGGCTACCGCAGTTACAGCGTCTAATCGGATTAGTCTGTAGTCAGGGTCACGTTATCGAGCAGGCACAGCAGGTGCGTACAGGGCCTACGAAAAATTTAAGGGCCTATGCCATCAGTAAAATACCACGGGTGCTATGAAAACACAGTTGTTTGGTTTTGTGTATCTCTGTCAAGTTTCGATTGAAAGAGTGCTTCCAACTAGCTATCACACAGCACCAACAGCAAAAAAACAAGCTTTGTTGCTTTCTAGCATAATTCAGTTCACTTCAGTGACTGGTTTACCATAAACTCATGTATTGCAGTGGCCAGAGGCTTATGATTACAATACTACACCAATTGTTTCCATAAAAATGGTCAAAATACATATTATCATACTCATGAATGTAAAATACTATTAGTTTCCAATGAAACAAGTAACAAGTGGCAATTACAATCAATGCTCACTAAAAAAAAAATAAAACATTTTCGAATGATCAAGTATTTTTTAATGATTAAAAAAAATATACAAAAGGTATAATAAAAGTGATTTTAAAAATTGATTTGTCACACAAAAAGTAAGACAGTTTAAGTGAAATCCCAACAGCCATCCTTACATTTACAATTTTGAGCCCTTTAAAATCAAGTAAAATATGTACATATATATCCAAAATACAAATGATAAAATTAAACGGATAAAACTTTTTCTGATTATTTTTTAGGTTTTTATTTTTTAGGCTTATTAAGTAAGGTAGTGCGCTGCCCTTAACCTTTTTGTCTTACAACTGAATACGGGCGATTCACAATAGTGCGCCACCAATCACAATGCGCAAAATCTGTCGACCCAATGCGCCTTTGGAAAGGGTCGCCAAATTTCGCGCGTTGTGATTGGCCAACGCGTTGCAGACTCATGGGGGCGCACTATTGTGAATCGCCCTAATTGCTGTTAATGCATACTGAGGAGTTTGTTTTACAGGCAGCCAGTCAGACGTCTGGGTTTTTATTTTCAAGACTGTGAACAAAATTAAAGGCACAGTTTGTTTTCTCCTTTCTAGGGTGTGCAGGTTGCAAGTGTGGAGGGCTGCTGACGGTGTGTGGGTTGTAGTCACTGACCAGTATGGTCTTACAAGCTCCTCTGTTGATTATTTTTCTAATTCTCTAACGTGCGTTTTTGTTTGTGAGCCATTAAAAACGGGAAGGAACCATAGTCGAGCACGGGTCCTATGTAGCCAGAATACACAGTGACCAAATCGATCAGTGGTACGTTGAAACGTTTCAGGCTACGAAGCATAATTGTACAAGTCATGTACACCTTTCTATTGCACCTTTTGATTATTTGGGTGACAAATTTCAACTTACGCTGCACCGCAGTTTCTAAGATTTTGACTTCACTGACGGGCACATAGATCCACATTCGTCAAAGAAAGGCGTTCGTGTGGAATTGGCTGCTCGCTAAATGTTTAAAAGGGTTTAGTTTCATGTTATTGTTTCTTTTCCATTATGCTTATTCATCAAGAACAAGCTGGATCCGAGAACTTGAAATTGTTGCTGGTTTTCAGGGCAGGATGCGACCTGAGGAAAACTGGTGCCCGGGGCCTAAGAAACAACTTAATCGTGTGATTACAGAAGTTATAAGTGAAATATAATAGAAGGAATAAGTGAAATAGTTAATAACTGTTTTTTAGATTATTATTTCTGGGTGGTTAATATTGCAGTATTATAATAAACATGTGACCAGTTACTTCATCCTTATCAGTGTCATTACTATTGCGTGTTTGATTTGAAAGGCACAGAGAGAATTTTTTACGTTTTTTTTACGCATTTACGTATCGTATATGGTGCTAGAATTACTTGTAAAGACATATTCATATATTTGGCGCAACAGCCAACACGAGCGAAAATTCGTGATGTCAGATCATAGGCCCACATGCATTTGCGCTGCAAATTCACGAAACTTTAACACATTTTCAACTCGCTCCGCAGCACATTTTTTTGGCATGGTGTTTAATTCGCTTCCGCACTTCCAAACACATCGTTGAGCCGGGAGCTATAGGGGAGTGGTACACGTTCAGTTTACCGTATCTGATCGATGGCAGACAGAGAGGGACCTTAAGCAAAACAAAACCAAAACGACTAAACCTAAATGACCAGCTGCACTTATGACCACAGCACAGAGGATCACTAGACCGGGGGAATTCGTTACGGTTGCGAACAGTCACTCGGAAACTGAGAACAGGTATATGTACGTAAAAGTCTGCACTGACCACCGCGCAGTTAAAAATAAATGCAACTTTTTATAAGCGATTTGCCAAATAAATGTGAATAAAATCTGGTACACGGAGTTATTACCCCGAGTCACGAGGTATGGCAAGAGTGGCTTTATTACGGGCAATTCAAATTGTTATCTTCAGGTGAATTACAATATAACGAACCTGCCCCGATCGGTTTAAAGTATGTGGACAGGTGTTGGATTTAATACCCGTTTGTTTATCTTTAGCTGAAATATATCATTGACTCAAAAAGGGATTATTCGGGCATCTCTGGATAAAAAGTTCGGAATCAAAACAAGCCTTTTGTACAAACATGAAATTGAGGATGGCAATAAGTCTGACGCACTCTCTTACACAGTTAATAAAAAGAATAATGGGCTCTTTCGAGAGAAGATCCCAGGCGGGTAACGGTGGATTCTGCATCATGAGTTTGAACTCTGCTTTGCTGTCCTTAGTGTTTAATAATCCCATCGACACCCGGGGAGCTTTAACAAGACTGACGACAAAACAGGGCTTACACTGCTCACGTGACGATTGGCTATCTGTGTAACCAATCAACCTTGAATGAGGTTACCTTATATAGATAGCCTAACAAAAAAGGTACCCCCAAAAAAAAAACACTCGCGTGTGGAGGCGTCACCTCCCTGCCTCTGTCTGATAGATACGCCATGTGTACTAGGCCTTCATGTGTTCCAACAAATTCAACTTTCCGACTACTGCTCAAAGCACTCTTTTGCATTCGACACGAAGTTTAGTGACACTTCATCATTTGTCTTTCCAAATGTGTACAATTTGTCAATAAACTATCTTTCCGTTGTGAGTGAAACTGAACTATAGTACAGTCAGATGCGAACGCGACGCTCAACGTCACGACGTCTTGTCAAACCGTCTTTCTCGAAGCTGTTTTTCGTTTCAAGAGGATCTTGTTGAAGTTTTCTGTGTCCCAACTTGACAAAAAAGAATGTACACTTTATGCACTCTTAGTCTGTGCTTAGAATTTCATTGAAATGTGCAACGAAAATGATATGTCATTAAAAGAATGATCAGAGCGAGTTTATATGTTATTGCGCATGTGTTTTGTGTTTTGGTCAGTAAACTTTTGTTTATTTAAACGTTATCCAAAATTCGCTCGAGGCAGAACAAAAGAGGTTATTTTTTTGGTACTCACCGTATAGGGCCGTGTTCCAATACTCAACTCGGCTCTGTCTCAGGCTTCAACTTTTTTATGACTTTGAAGCTGCAAGCGCACTAATTAGTCTGATAGTGCCATAAAACATCAAATATTAAGCGGAGTCAGGTTGGTGTAGTGGTTCTTTCCTCGCCTTCCACCTCTGCGGCCCGGGTTCGAATCCCCGCTCTGTCCACACGTGGATTGGGCTTACTGTCCCTACCTGAGTCCGTGGGTTTTACCCAGCATGTTCCTTTGGGGTTTTCCTCCCACCTCTAAAACTGTAACTGCTTCTCACTGTCTCCTCTCTACAGGTTGAGTATTGGAAAACGGCCTAGGCGGGCCGTGAGGCGCAGGCGCGCAAGTATATGCGGGTTTGACGCGGAGCACGCTGAGTACGCGTAGCTAAGAATTTATTCCGGCTTGTATGGTCTTTGCGTACACGCAGAACGCGTGGAAGAACCCGCTTGTAACCACCTGTCTTTCTTTCGCCGATTGGGATGCACTTCAACTTTGGGCGGATAGATGGACAGTGCGAGGGTTCCGGAAGCTCGCGGTGTGACCCTTCACCCTCAGGCTCTATCCCCTGCACACGTAAGTTGTTACTAACCTTAAAGAGTTGTCTGCACTGCACACGTACTATATGCTCATGGCCCATAGGGTTGCACTACACCAAATACGCGCCCATAGAAAACAGTGCAAAATCGGACCGAAAAAATGCCGCCTGTTGACTCTCGCGAAGAGGTTGGCCTCTGTTTTTTCACTGGAGATTCAAGATTATGGCCAGATCACTTTTCGTTTCAATTTCATTGGGATTAGCCACGAAAATATTTTTTTATTCGCCTTTGAACGAAGAAACCCCCAAAATAGCAGTAAAACTGAGCACTCATTTCTGAATGTAGCCGCCCGCCTCTTTCCAAAATAGGTCCGCAATTTGGGGCTTTTAGTGAAAAAATACCCCGAACTGGAAATTATCAGTCCTAAATTCGGGATTGATAGAAATATTTCTATGATGCCTCCTGATTATAGCCTTTCTAACTGTAAAAATCCTGTGGGATCACAAAATAATAATGAGCTCGCGTGCAGAAATACAACCATTTGGTGGAATGCACCCATAAATAACCTATAGACTGACAACAGCGGGCGCCAGTGTCACCATTGATCTCCATTATCCGCCTCTACTAGAAGTACCCCCTCAACGGTTGAAAAGAGCCAGGCGGTCCGCAGTACTCAATCGATCGCCATCTTGTTTGGTGCATGTATGCCACTGATCAGTATAGTAGAGATCAGTGGTGTATGCATGACTGACGCCATCGAGGGCGCTGCGACGAATGACGAACGCTTTGACGAAGGCTAGCCGTAGCCAAGTAATTCACTTTCACCAATACTGATTTGCTTGTTGTGAACGTGGCATGACAAAAATTCACCAACAAAAACGGTATGTGTAAAAATATTGAGGGGTTTCTGATTTTCGCGCGCTGGATGTCGTTTCTGGCGTTGCATATTCAATGAGCTGTGTGGCCTTTCAACCAATAGGAGGATTCGTAATCATCCTATTAGTTAAGCTCATACTATACACGCGCGGGCGCGCGAGGAAGGATCGGACCGGACGATAGCTAGGCCTCTGGGAATCTTGACTGTTTACAATTGAAATTGACAAAGAAATGTGCATCTCTGTTCTGCCAGTTCCTTTACGTAGCAATCTTGAGATCCCAGGATCATGTGCAGCTGTCGGTTGAATATGTCAATTAGTTTCATACGATTTAAGCATTAGTATAGTCTTGTCTGCCTCCTTGACTTGTTGACTCTCCCTCGTCGTGTGATGATGCACCTGCCACGGCTCAAAATGTATCCCTGACTATAGGCCCTACCTCTTGAATCTCAAATACAGGTTCAAGGTTGTCCGTGAGCGATCTGAACCCAAAGGCGTTATAACAAAACGTAACTTTAATGTATGTTGGCCTACAAGCCGATAAACTTTACGGCTTGATCGTGTACATAAACAGAGAGGGGCCAACCCAGTGGCATCTACTCCCGCTGGGACGTACGTGCCCCCTCCCCTGCGCCACCGTCTGAACCATGGTGCCTGGACTGTGCATGGCATGGCATTCGTCAGGGGTAACTTGTTGGCCCTCGGTTGTGTATGCCTCCAGTATGGGACGTCTTATAGGCTTTGTTGAAGAAAGAAACCGTCACCAATACTGCATGGTCTGTCTCCCGAAATGGTGAGAATAGTGGAAGTCAAGTCTGCCCATTAAGAGGACCCCCTTGGCTCAATGATGCTTGTTTGCCCAAGGATATTCCTCATAAAACAAAACTTAGTCATCAAAACTGACTTTGGGCCCTTAATTCTAGTGCGAACTCGGCCCGCTCAACGACTGCAGCCTGGCGGTGCTTGCTTGAACTCGTGCAGCAATGAAATGAATTTTTATGTACCATCCCTGCATGGCGACCAGGTGCTGTGACGATTTACTGATTACAGACCCTGGGAAAAGGTTGAAAAGATTACAGTTCGTGTTTATCTGGCAGTAGATTCTAAAAACAATCCCAAAGAATCTTGTTTTCTTCTGCAGTACTTTATTAATGCTTAGCAATCTATTTGCCACTGTTACATAATTTACTTTTCAGACAATGCCATGTACCCCATAGTGTACACTGGTTCTATTATGTTCTCTCAACCATTCCGGACTCGATATTGTATACTTCAAAAATTCACTGGAGATTTGCATACAGCGTCCATACTACTGTCTGCACATCTGAACTATGCTGATATACTCCGTGAACATTGAGTAAAAGTCGCACTACAAAAGTCTTTAACCATGTCAGCTTGAGCGATGCGTTTTTCTCTCCTCTGACCTAAACGAGGTTTTTTTGCTGTGTTGACACAAGTGCGGTTGTATAGCTTGTTACGGGGTCTCATTCACGTGACCACTTGGGCCGTCTTTCCGTTATCCTCCATTTCAGCTTGAGTGTCGTTTTTGAGAGCGATGAAGAGAAGCGCCTGCACGAAACGAGTAACATAACACAGAAGACAGGAAAATCTTTCCACAAAAATTATGCTCGTCAACACTTGCGCCAAGGGTTGTGAATCCGTCCAAATCGCTCCCAGGGCGATTTTAACGGCCGAACGCAACGCGTACTAGTGTTTGGTTGATGGAGTTGATCTTTGTGTGCGTGCAAGTGAAACGCATAGGTGCATCGTGTAGGCCTACGCAACGCTCCCAAAAACGTACATAGGGAAAGGCGCCTTTATTGTGGCTTTGCGCCTTCAAGAGAACAAACTGTAGGATGTGGTATTACAATCACTTTGGTTTTATCAATAATAAGGACTCGTTTTCTGCCATTACTGATAGGTTTACATGTAAGAAGCATGGATACAGATCCTTGAAAGAAAGATTTGCTTGCCAAAGTTGCTACTAATAATACTAACAAAATTTTGCGGCGATATTAACATACCTTCAACGGACACTTTAGGGAGACATTCCCATAGATCTGTGTACAAATATTTGCCCCCTTAAACTTTAAAAAAGACAAAATCTAACCAAACAAACTTTGTGAATAATTTCGTAGCACCTTTAAACTGTCAAACAATCGGACAAATACGAAAAAAATGGGTTTCCCTCTGGTACCTAGAGCCTTGTCAGACCCTCAAATGTCTCCCTGGTGTCGAATGCCTCCCTAAGATCTGTTACAGGTATTTACTACAAAGTGTCTTACAATAGCACTTTATTAATGCAAAGCAGCGAAGCTATAGCTGTAATAATTATAGTCTGTGATAAAATATGAGAATTTTCTTTCTCACACATTTCAGCGTCACAAAATTGATTAACAACCACAAGAACATTTGTTACGTCGCAGTTGTCGATTTCTCCGGGTGGGATGGCAGTAGTTCCTACTTCCGGAACTTCTCGTAATCGCTTTTCATCAAGTTGTTTATAGCCGTTGGGTGCTGCTGATCGGGCTCCTGACCACGGCAAACCGTTGCGCAGTCCTTCGCCGGATCCTGTGGTGTGGAATTCATAACGCTCTTTTAATTTCGGAGTAACAGACATCCTGCAATGGTATGATAACCTAACTGTAAAGTTTCATTTTGCAATGCTTTCCCCTAACATTCATGTGGGACGTACCCCGTGGCTAGGGTGTTATGACTACCAGTTTAATGGTCAAGGGGGCCCTCCATCAATGGTATACGGTATCCATATATACATGTATACGGATATCAGGCAAGCCACTCAACCCCACTTGCATTCTCGTGGCCCAGGAGTATAAGTGGATATCTGTGAGGGTAGAGCGGGTGTAAGGTTGACTTAAAGATCCCGTCACTTTTTTCACTCTTATACAGTTTTTGAGCTGATGAATTCATGCATTTCGTTCGGTATAACTAAAGAGGACAGTTTCGCTGGAAAGTTTTCTCTGCCCGAATGAAAAAGGAATAGGATTAAAGCAACTCAGTGAATAGCTTGAAATCTCCCTTCATTGCAACTTTCTGAGTTATTTGGCTTCATTTTAAATGTTTTGCCTCTGGTCCCATTTTCAAATTGAGGGAAGTTTGTGTCTTTGAACAAAGCAAAAGGCATCCTAGCCTCATACGATTGAAGGATTTGCACGGTGAAGTGAGTTACAGGTGCCCCATACGCGCAGTATTCTCCTAGGTCCGAAAAGAACCGCGCGGGAGGCTCAACGTTCTGGACGGTATGCTCTGTCTGTAGTCAGAACTCTGTGGGATTTCAACGATGAGTGATGATTATAACCTTACCATAATTAGGACACAATTATAAAAGGACTTACCAGGTATTCGTCGGCAAATGTTAGAATGAAGTTTGGTATTTCGTTCACATAGTCTTCACAGTACTTTTCGAAGCCTGCAGGACTCCAGAAGTGGCAAGCCTTCTTGTTGTTCTTGACTAACATGTCCTGTGTAAGCAATACATGGGGAGACGTCGATTTTTATAGGCCTATTGTGATCGTTACCAAAAGCATGCATCATGTGTATTGAACAAATAATGCACAAAATATACCAAAGAACTTGGCCAAGCGGCTAAAAGGTGGTTGAGAGTGTGAAAAATGAATACAGAGATACAGTTGTTTTTTTCTCTTGCTCATACCGAGAGCGTATCAATGTCAAATGGTGAGGTCGAGACACAGATTTTGTAACTTAAACGTGGGCTTTGAGAAAAACGACGAATGAAACGCAGTCCGGTAATCTGCGAAACTCGCTGGTAATGTACAACTAGGAAGTCTGTTGTCTCGTCAAATGTTTTGTCTTCATGCAGATGATCGTGCACCCTGAAATAACTTTTTGAGAACAACGTCATGAAAACAGTACCGTCACACGCGTATATGCCGGACCAGTAAACTGAAACGGGCCAATTTTAATCTGCTTAAGCGTGAAAAAAATTTGCTTGATAAATCAGGTTACCAGCCAAAACTCCATGTGATGTATATTATTTCGGAATGGTATTTCGCTATCTTTTGTTTGAGCTGGTAACCTTTATGTTTTAAGCAAGGTTTTTCCGCGCTTAAGCAAATGTTGGGCTTGAGCAGCTCCATGAAATTGGTCCACTCCTGAGTGGTAGTAGTTAGTCACAATAACCATTTTTCGATTTGGAGGAAATCTCGCGAGTTTAGTTTTTGTGAATACGAGTTTTCTCACCAAAAAGTCCTTGTCGGTCGAAACATTCCTGACGAAGATCACAACACTGCTGCACCACAAGCAAAGAAACTGGTTGTTCTGAGGGGTGGAGAACACCTCTTGCAGCTTACGATCTTCAGTAAAAAAAAAAAACCAAAATTTGAACAAAATAATGTGATGGTAAACAAGAATAAATGCATGTCGTATACTCGGTGATATAGTTTCCACTTACTGTGAGTTTCCACTCCTGTCGTACAGGCACCAACTGAGCTTACTATGGGACTATTACAACCTAACAGTTTGTTCCAAGAACTACGTTATTGCTTCACCAGTAAGGCGGCGCCGTAACAGTGAGATTGGCGCGGCTTCAGGGCAGCGAAGGGAGATAGTGTCCACCATATCACCAGCAGTGTTGTTACAGCGGAAATAACGGTGTTTTCTACATTCAACTTGTCAACAGTAGCGAAAAATGGGATAACTTTCTCGAGCAACACAAACTAACAGCTTTGGCTCGTGTATACGTTGCTCCCATTTCAACATTATTAATGGAGGGGGGAGGTAAAGGGGCACAGACTTCAGCTGAGGGGCGTGTCCCCCCTCCCCCGCACCTACACCACTACTCGTTACTATAGCCAATATGCCATTTCACTTTTCTCCAAGTGCAGTAGAATGGTGGAAACGTACCTAGCACTTTGAACACTCCGGTAAGGTTGACACGAGGAGATGTCTGATGCTGGGTCCATTCTGGCTGATCTGCTTCACCACGATGATAAGCTTTTGGTGGAGAAAGAAACAAGATCGTTAAATATTCACGCTGTAAATGTTGTCACATAGATGTGTAAACTGGTCGTCGCCGCAACATTACAACGCAGCTGCTTTTCGGGAACGATGTTAAAAGAAAGCACTGGACAAATTACTAGCCGTTGTAGTTTTGATTGCAGAAGCAGAGAAGAATTTGTACGCCAAAAGCATCTTTTACTGTTCGAATCACGTGTACAACCAGCGCCATGCAGTGCAAAAACGAACACGAACGCGACTTTGTGGCGTTGAATGAAATGTTTGTCCTGCGAATTCGTCAACGTTGAACACATATTTCAACTTGGACGAATTTCACAGCACATTGCTAATAACGTTTAATTCGCTTCCGCATTCGCCTGAAGGACGAACCGGCCTTAAAAATCAATCTTTAAAAAAAGGGCCAGAAATTATTTCACTGGATGTTTGCACCCTGCAACGAAAGAATAAAAAATCAAAATAAATAGATAAAAGAAAAACAGATTAAACAAACCTTTTGCACTCATCACCACAGCAAAGAGGATCAGCAGACCAAGGAAATTTGTCATGGTTGTGACCAGTCAATCGGAAATTGAGAACAGATGTGTACGCAAGCGTCTGCACTGACCGCGCACTTAGTAAATGCAACTGGAAGGCCCGGAGCGAGTAGCTGGTCAGAGTTGCCGTAAGACGAATCTCGTAGGAAGAAGACTTCATCGGGTTTTATATATAACGAACGTGCCCCTGATCGGTTTCCGTAAATAATCTGGGCAGGTGTTTACTGAGTTACTGTTGAACCTTCACCTCTACTTTCCGTCTTACTCCGCATGTTTCACTTTTTAAATTTTTTAATGTTATGAAACATGGTACGTTGCGTTAAAGGTAGGATATACTATCGGTAAAATCATAAAAGGAACTGCCGAATAAGACTTGAATATCTTACGTGAGAGAAAGAACATAACAGTCTCGGGTGACCTGAGCTTTTTTTTTTCGCCAAGAACGTTCGCATCGAGAAGACATTCTTTTTTTTTTAACGATGGTCAGCTGACCATTGTTGGAAAATATATGTTTCCCAATTTTAAAAATGCCACATCCGTTAGCTGGTGCAAATAAACCCTTTAAGTTAAATTTAAATAAAATCTGGTACTCTAAGTTTTTCAAATTCACGGGAACATAACAATTTGAATTTTTTATACGAAAGACACTACTGCTATACCACATGATTCGTGCCCGGCTTTTGCTTAGTTACACAAGAGACGCCTTGCGCAATATACACTGTTTCAATGGATAAGAAGGGCAATATCCCAGAGATGGCAGTCGCTATGCAAAAGCTTGCCCGGAATCACGAGATATAGCGACAGTGTCCTTATATAGTCTGGGGGAATTCAACTTGTTTGGTTTATGTGCAATTTACGGGCTGAGCGTACTTATAAGAAACGTATAAGGATGTGACTGAAATAAGCCATTTGCGAGTTAAATTTGAATAAAATCTTGTGCACTGAGTTATCTGACTGCACATAAACATGACGATTTGAATTCCCCAGACTAAAGACACTATTGCTATACCTTGTGATTCGTGGCAAGCTTTCGCATAGCGACCTATACCCAGCAAGAAATGAGACCGAGGGGTACCCCCCCAACATGTCCAATCCCTATACACATTCCAGACTATTGTTACTTGACACATCCCCCAAGATGTCTGAAAGGAATTCCCCAGATTCCTGCGAGACAATGGCCAACACAAAGCAGGGGGATTCTCTCCGTCTCATACCTTGCTGCATATGTAGCGACCACCATCTCTGGTATGGAATGGTTCCTTTGTGCCCTTCTTATCCATTGAGAACAGTGTATTGTTGCAAGGCGTCTCTTATGTAACTAAGCAAAAGCTTGCCCCGAATCACGAGGTATAGCAACAGTGGTTTTAGTGAGGATAAGTCAAGTTATTATGTTCACGTGAATTTAAAGGGCTCAGTGTATACAGATTTGGGTCAAAATTAACTCCCAAAAGGCTTATTACCCAACGATTGTTTTTCAGGCAATGCCCCCCCCCCGGTACAGCGTGCACTGCTTATAATTCCCGGCCCACTCATTTGCGATATACACCATGGAGGAATAAAAAGATGGAGAAGAGCTCACAATATGGGGCGCCCTCATGAAACCCAGTTGTTCGCGACGGAAGTATTTGTGCACAAGTGAATTAGAAAAATGCGACGGCGACGAGCGAGACGTGTCGTCTTCGCAACACCATAATATTCAAGAGAAACTAGTCAAGCATGCAGCGTTCCCACGTACGGATCACCGTGGCCAAGGCGGTCTGCACGTGGCAGTGTTGTTAACATTTTAGCGTAATCCAGTCAGTTTAGTTTGCTCCTCACGTCGCGTGAGCCAAGGTGTGTGTGTGTGGGGGGGGGCTGAATCAAGCTTTTTGATTAGGCATGCGGGTGTAACTTGCCGATCACGTATTTCACGCATGCCTTCGTGAGACAGTTGTATAACATCTGGTTGTGTGTGTATGAGGTTTTTCGTGTTATTTGTGAAGTGCGTTTACCAGCTGTATGTTATTTTCGTCATGTCATCCAGACCAGGTTAGAATTTCCAGGGAAAACATAACTCGCTGGGGAAAGTCGACATGAATAGAACACCCTCATTTTTGCCTACAACTTGTAAAGGTGGCCAGAGTTTGCAGAAATACCACCTTCATTTTGGTTCTCAGTGTACCTCAAATTGTTGTATTCTCATTTAGTATGTGGTAGCACGTGTATAATTATCTAGTGTTTTGATAGCTATTAAGGGAAAACTACACCTTTGGAGCGCCAGGGGAGGTGGAAAGCACCTGTTCATTTTTGTTCTACAGATTATCCCGCGTGTGTCGTTCATTCAGAAATGCGCTGTACTGAGTCCACAGTTTTGTGCAATTCATTGTAAAACCTGCATCGCAATCCGTCGTGTGATGTTGTCAGTCTCTCATGTGATGTAGTCAATCTCTTCTGTGAAGTTCTCAATCCCTGGGTCTTCTCGTAAAACCTTTATGCGGTGTTCCCGTTGTGTATTCCAGGCATTATTCGCATAGCCAATGCATTAATTACGTGTGAGCCATCCCTTTGCATAGCCCGTGTGAATCATGTAATGTGGTGAGGCTATTGTGTGGTGTTGAGATTTTGTGGAGCTATCCCGGCACGGGTCTTATAGTGTTAGTTTTCAGTGGGTATGGCCCAAACGTTACACTGGTAGGATAGTTTGGATAGTTACCGGTATTTTCATATGCAGCAAGGTATGAGACGGAGAGAAACCCCCCTACTTTGTGTTGGTCATTGTCTCGCAGGAATCTCGGGAATTCCTTTCAGACATCTTGGGGAGACGCGTTAAATAACAATAGTCTGGAATGTGTATAGGGATTGGACATGTTGGGGGGGTACCCCTCGGTCTCATTTCTTGCTGGGTATAGGTATTTTGATTGGGCTAGTCTGTTGCTCTGATATGTCTGATTGCAATGTCAGAGGGTGGAGAGCCTAGTGCATGCACGTGAAAACGCATGGAAAGCTATGATTGGTTGCACGTTGTTCAAGCGTTGTGGATCACTTACAAATGTATGTTCATGACGCTCATAACCAAAGTGCGCGTGCGCAAGATTTGCACTTAACAACAGCACAGCAACAGGCTATGTCTGATTTCGCGGGCTCTGATTGCAAAATGAGGCGTCGTCTTTGTTAAAGGATTTTCATAAACTGAGCATAAGTAATTAAATTTTTCATGACAAATCCAAATAACATTAATCATTTCATTTTTCAGTATAGCATTGATTTTGTGCGCTGCATCAGAAACGGTTATGTAACATTTGATTTTTAATAAACCCCAAATTATTTTATTTTTCTCTAGAAAAAATTGAGTGTTGCCACATTTGATCAATATCTATTAAAAATGAGTTTTCCTGGCCATAAAAACTAGATACATATAAAGTAGAAGACTGTCTCACTCGATCGGGAATCCGTCGGATAAAATAATTGGGTAAAATAAATTTGAATTTGAACCAAATTTTCGCGCCAATATCGCGTGAATCCAGACATTTTACAATAGAAAATCTGTCACATATCTAATGTAAAAAAAATTTTATGTCCTAGGATCAGGAGTTATTGCTTTGTCATAGAAATATTTTCATGAATCCCGAATTTGGGACTGATAGTTTCCAGTTCGGGGTATTTCTTCCACAAAAAGCCCCAAATTGCGGACCTATTTTGGACAGAGGCGGGCGGCTACATTCAGAGCTGAGCGCAAAGTCTTATTGCTATTTTAGGGGTATCTTCGGGGAAAAGGCGAATAAAAAAGAATTTGAGTGGTTAACCCCCCAAAAATTTCAACGAAAATTGATCTGCTGGCCATAATCTTGAATTTCCAATGAAAAACGGAGGCAAATCTCTTCACAAGAGTCAACAGGCGGCGCTATTTCGGTCCGATGTGGCACTGTTTTCTATGGGCGCCTATTTGGTGTAGTGGAACCCTATGCGAAGAGTACTAAAGAAAACACGCCCTCTTTTGTTCCGTTCGGAGCGAACAGGGACTTTACAAGGGGGCCATGACATCAAATTTTATAATTTTTGGAAGGATTCCAGTTGTATTTGTAAAAACGAGGAGGGAGGAGGGTTTTTTATATAATACTTTGGTATTACAGCATGTTTTAGATAAAGCTTTTCCACGACAAATTCTCAGCATACATCATCAAACTGTGAAAGGAACGTCCCAGTAGTGTGCACTGCTCCGTAAACAACACTTCTACCGATCAAGAACAGGCACGCTGTAATGGGACGTTACACGGCATACTCATGTACAGCACTTTATATGCATTACATGTATCAACAATCGGTTGGTTGTGAATCATGGGAAGATAGAGCATGATGGGATATGATTCAAGATGGCTGTAGTTATGATATTGTGATTCCAATCAGTTCAGAAATAAATCAGAGATTATATTAACGAGGAGATAGAAAATCACCTCCGAAGTGCAGTGATTCTAACCAAAAATTGTGTAACTGACGTCGTAGTTGCCATTGCTGTAACACGCGAAAATGTCACATAGTTGTGCCTCTGCAGGAACATCACGCTTGGGACTTTGGCACCTCCACGTATCTGCAATGTAACAGCTACCATCTTTCATTTAGACAAGTTAAATCTTCGACATGAGTTATAGTTTCCAAGATCTGGATTGCCGCAACCACGGAAATCAAGTACTTAGTCGGCCATGTTTGCTGTCCATAAGCTGCGTCATTTTACAATATGGGCGTTTCACAATAGCGCGCCTCCAAAAGTTCGCAACGCGTTGGCCAATTACAGTGTCGACCCAGTGCGCGTTTGGAGAGGGTCAACAGACGTTGCGCGTTGTGATTGGCCAACGTGTTGACAACTTTTGGGGGCGCACTATTGTGAATCGCCCGTATTAGTGGGGGCGAGCCCGTTCACTGTGCCCCACGATCCATCCAGCATGCCACACCGATTCTGCCCTTGCTCGTGGGCTGTTCAGTACCGGGTTTCGGCGCACGTCGCGTCGGCCCGCGACCCCTGTGCCCGCCGAGCAACTTGATCAACCTGTTTCACGATAGATATTCATACATGCAGCAGCTGAATTGCATGATTCATATATTTCCATGTAGAGCGCCAACAGTAGCTCAAGCTTCAGAACAGACTCGTCCATTTATTGATAGGGATGTCAACATCAAGCATACAGAATGTCGGGATTGGAGATGCTGGAGATTGTGGATCGACTCCGATGAGCTTCATTGTAATTGATGCCCATTCCCTAGACTTCACGCTTTAATAACCAGTGACGCTGTACTCTTTGACCTCGCTAAGGAACTTACCTGGGGCATTGTTAGTCTGTTTCCCTGATGACTCTTGATAAAATCTTACGTCTGATATCACCCACGAATAAAAATAGATCATGACGCAACATGTCAAGGTTCACAAGGAAAGCGCAGGGGCACGTTTGAGCAGCGACAATTAATTTGTTGACCATTGATCGATTTTGCCTGGTGCCCAATATATGTTTCACGCATATGTTACCAGTCAAAATCGACCATTGGTTGACATTTGTCACTGTTCGAACTTATCCCTCGGTGGATCCTGTGTTTAGATGTGCATGCAGACTGTTAATACTAGCGATCACTCTGAAAACATGCACTAAACTCAGAACAAATGCAAAGGAAAGGAGCAACGTTGTGTTGCATGTGGGCAACAAGCAAAAACAATATGCGTGAACAGGCACGGCCGGAACTACCCGAACATCAAAGATACTATCCGAATGTGGACAGGACGAGTTCGGAAAATTTGCCTGCTTTCAGAAACTGGAGGAATTCCTGCAGTTTTGGTCATGTGAACATTTGGTGAAGTCGAGCCTTTAATTTGACGAGAACACTCGGCACCATCGGGGTTCGTGTCCAGCCTAGGGTACTGTGACATCCGTCTGCATCAGTGCCGTAGGTTGGTCCCACCATTAGTGGCGAATGCAAAGAATGTACGTGCAAAATGAATGAAACAAGACATGACAAAACGGAAAGTCTAAACAACATTAGGAGGCCGAGTTTCCAGACGTTAGAGCTGAAAGCAAGTTTTTCAAGGCCAGGTTATACTCCCACGGTTGTCGAAACTTGAATGATGTTAATTTGACATTATAATTTTGTATAAAACGTCCTAGAGTTGCAGCATGCTACGGGACCTAATGCTCATTTCCACTGCACACTTTTCTGTTTTCTCAAATTGAAAATAGCGTGGCATGACGTATGAAAAGTTTTCATTGTCTTCTTATCGTGTTTTGTTTTTATGAGCCTGACCTTCCCTGAACATTATGGACCCCACCGTGAGTAGGAAAGGGGGTCTTTATCCGGCACAACAGACAAAAATGACGTAATACCAATGACAATTTGGGGCAATAATGGCAGATAAGAGATTGGGAGATGGGTTAGGATGATAAGAGTGTGGGTGAGAGGATGAAGAGGGATTAGGTGGTGATGTAAGGAGATAAGGAGTATAACAAGATAAGGTTGTGGGGGCGGTGGGAGATAAGAGCGGGGATGAGCCCTGAAAATCTGGCGTGGTGATTGGTGGAAGGAAGAGAAGATTAAGTAACGTTGTGACACGCTGTAATTGCTCGAAAGGAGAGATAAAGTTTGGTGATGTTGCCCTGAAATCCTAGCGAGCTGAATGAACAAAGATAAACGGTGTTGCATAGTTTCTGGAGAGGGATTGGACGAACGTTGATCAGATAAACTAATGTGATCTGATTAGATAGGTAAGATGAGACTGTAGTGCATGTAAGTTATAAGGGGTACCCGGAGGTGGAGTTGTCATTCTGTCTTCGTACTCATCCTGAGTACATCAACTGACGACCAAGAATTACTACACTGCCTGAAGATGGAATCAATGGCTGGTTCATTTGATACTGCTGGCACCCATCGGAAGATTGGTGAATCCAGACCTCCGTTTTACCGTGCAGACTGTGATGACCGAATGCAGAAACTACAGAAACGTATGGAGACCAAGAGTGTAGCGCCAGCATGTGGTAGATCGCTGCGTCGCCTGGTGCCCAAAAGTACGACATTCTGGCGCTTTCCCTTCAGAGACAATCGCCATGTCGTAGTAGGGTTTTAAAGATCACGTGTATATCAAAATTAGAGAATACATGCAGAGGAAGGGCAAACACTTTGCTTGGGTGGCCGGTGCACGAGGCATCAACCTTTCGGTAGAAGAACGGAGAGCCTTGGTGAAGTCTGTTCCAGTCATCTAGAGAGCCACACCGGAGGCGGAGAGACAGCGTGCAAGCAAGACGGAAGAAAACCCAGTTGCACCAGAGACAAGCCAAGACACCGAATCTGATTTAGGCTCACCTTCCGATGCCGATGATATAGTCCCTTATACAGACCGTCAGTATTGTTACAATACCATTTTCAAATCCCGAGAAGAAATTGCGTGATGTTTATCCCACTGCGTTGTGTGATACATGTATTCATGTGGTTTCTTTTGATCTTTCACAGCTGAACTGATTGAACTGATGATTGTTTTAGAGGGGAAGGGGAAACAAGATGACGCAGAGAAGCAAGGAGCTAAAGAGAAACAGGAAGTCAACGAGGCAAAAGAAGAAACACGCATGTTTAGAAGACAAGTGTATTTCTATCTTTATGCTACTTTCTGCAACTCAGATAGTATCCGCAGTTGTCTATGATGTTAGAAAGGTGTGAGCACGTAGACATGTATTTTGATGATGCCGTTAATGATTTGATCAATGGCAAAGAAAGAAACGAATACTCCTTTTTGTTTTTAAATGCAGTAAATCAATCTGATTCACTAAGGATGATGAGTTTGAACGAACAAAGGCACATTTATCGAGACTTTCAAAACGTCTAGATGATCTTAAAAACAGATGCAAACGCCTTGTTGAGTAGGTGCTTTATGGACGGTTTGTTTTTACCACTCATATCATAAAAGTTTGTTAAAACTTTGAACTGTTTAAGTGAAGATCTTTAAATTGGTTGTTTTATTTGTATGAAACAAACTAACAGTACAAATTATTTTGAATATTACAATTTGTATTTAATAATTTTAATGAAACCTAAAGTGTAAAATTTTTCTGTATATGATGCAAAAAAGGGTGTTGCAGTTTGTTTTGATAAAAGTGATATACCTGATTTTAACAAAGCAAACAAAGCAACTTTTTAACAGAGACGTTTCTTGGTCTACAATGTTAGAAATATTTTATGACAACAAAAGAATTGTTACATGCATTTTTAAAAAGAAAAATATTTTAAGAGTAAAATGTAATTTTAGTTTTTCAGTTGCAAATATTTAATTGTATAAGTTTTTATGTTTGAATTAATATTTTTTGTGAGTCAAAAAACTAGAAAGATTTTGTTGAAAAAGTTTTGAAGTTGACAGACAATTAAGAAAACCTTTATGAACAAATATATGTTGAAAAAAATTATAACTATAAATTTGATTGTAAAGTAAAAATTGCGCCATATTTTCTTAAAGTTGAAATAATTCTTTGAAAAAAAATAATGCTCAAACATTTTTAAAGGTGAAAAACGTCAGGAAAACTTTTATGTTTTAAGAATAAAAAGTGTTTGTAAAATTATTTAGCGCAAACACGTGTCAAAAAGTAAATTTGTACCGTAAGAATTAAAACTGTTTTTACTTGCCAACAATTTTTGACTGAATAAAGAGTGTACTCGTGTTAACACGAGTAACTCGCTCGAACGCAGCCAGCTTTTTTGCACGATACAATAATGGATGTAAGTACTTACTGACTTGCATCAACGTCTTCTCCAAGTACGCATGGGTGCGACCGTTAAAAAATGAGACGGGTGAGGTTATGGTAACCACCTATCAAGATATTTCTTAGTCTACCGAAAGGCGACCCATCTTTATCTATACGGATAAAAGTAGTGAATCTGTCAACCGCAATCTCCAAAACTATTCAAAAGAAGAATGGCATCCGATTCTACTTGACAAATAGTGAAGTGAAGGCATCGATCGTGGAATGATTTAATCGGACATTAAAAGGAAGAATGTGGAAGTATTTCACGTTGCGTACCTTCAAATACATTTCCGTTCTGCAACAACTTGTAAAAGGTTACAATCATTCGTATCATCGAAACCTGTTGAAGTAGATGCTAGGAATGAGAGTATCGTGTGGAAAAATTTATATTCCAATGGAGCGTCTGCAGTGTAGGCCTAATTTAAAGTTAAGGTTGGAGACAGAATCAGTAAACAGCGCATGGTCTTTGAGAAATCATACCTCCCTGCCTGGTCTCGGGAAATATTCACGATTGTAAGACGGACGGGCAACCAACGGCAACCCAAAAGGTTATTCCGATGAGGAAATTATGGGATCATTTACGAACAGGAATTACAGAAGGTACATAAAAAAGATGACGTGTACTCAGAGTGGAAAAAGTATTGCGCATGAGAAAGACGAATGCTTCGAAAGAACTTTGTTAAATGGTCGGGTTATATCCCTCCAAATTTAACAGTTGGGTCTCTGACTTGACAGGGTAAAGACAATGACAACCACACAAGTCTTTGTTACGTTACTGTCCAACGCTTCGATTGGTCTATGTAAACAACACGCTATCAAGCTACAACGCGAGATTGGCGAATCCAATTCAACTTACTGGAGAATGGGAGGTCGCTTTGGCAGAAATTCACTATCCGTTTTCGCGATGCAGCATAACGGAGGATAACAATCAATTCGAATAAGGAGAAACGAGGGAAATGTGGAGATTCTTTGATTCGAATGGGTAGGGATGCGAAGCGTCTGAGCCCATTTGAATCAAAGAATCTCCACCTTTTGAGTGTTTTCTGACTTAAACCACGCCCCCTCCACTATTACTGCCCGTATTGTACAAAAGAACAAAAAGGTTTTACTGATGCTTTGAGAGCCGTGAGATGAATTCCATCATTTGTCCAGCGTTGGCTGGCTATGTATATTTGCATGTACATAAAAGCTTCATTCCTGTCCCAAGCAGTTGAGTAACTCCTCGGCTGGGTGCACAACTATTTTTTCATTCATAGGCATAGTACCTGCTTTACACAAAGTCACACAGAGACATGCAGTCGACACCATCAGTGTATCGTACTGCACACACGCTGTCAATACGGTCCCAATGGATTTAGTTGCTGAAATATGCTAAATTTAAGTTAGCAAAGACTATCGCTATGACTGTACGGAGCTGTGAACCCTTTACACCACCAACGAACAGGTTTCTCGAGTGACTGATGTGAGAACTACAGTTGACTGTCTCTTCAAATGAAGATTACGTTTACAACCTTGGAAGTACACGCTTGCTCTTTGAAATCCCTCCGTCACTGAAGGAAATTCTTTTGTTTGGAAATTACATGCGTTTGGAATATCACCTCACTCATCTGGAAAGTATCATACGTAAGTTTCTAAACAATTAATTGTTTTGCAAATTTGTAAATGAATTATGATTGCTGAAGTTGTTTCTAAAAATTGTTTATGAACAGAGGAAGAGTTAAAACTGACGTTTAACCGAAAGTTAAGTGGCTAAATGTGAATTTTAAAATAAATACGCAAAGAAAAATGATAAAGATAAGAAATATTGTACGTAACCATTAGAATACGAATCGCAATTAAAATGAAAAAAAAATGAAATAATACTAAAATGGAAAGGATATGTAAAAATCGCTAATCTCAACAGAAAATGTCACCGCAGCAAATCTAAAAATTTGAGTGTTAACCGCATTAGACGTGTAAAGCAATCTATTGTCGAGAGTGATTCTCACCGTGTTTGACGTTGTAATTTAACGTCACGTGCTTTTCTGTGTCTGTATCAAGTCAAGTTTGATCTATCAGTTTTTGACGAATGTCCAAATTGTACATTCTTTTTAAGAAGAATACTCAACACTTTACTGAATACTAGGGTGACATCACAAGAGTGGTTTGACTTATAGTGAAAACGGTAGAGAAGCCTATTCTTGGAAGATTGTACCAGGGTTCTGCAACTCCATTCAGTAAGTTATAAATGCCATCAATGACGAGATGCCAAGAGTCCGAGAGAGAAAACATTAGGATAAAGAAAGCCAAGTGGTTGACGTGGAGAGATTCAGGAGAGATTATTGATAAAATGGCGTTAACGTGAAATTGAAGTTTCACTGAAGGAAGAACGCTTTTTGCCTTTCAAGTGCTAACCATGCGAACGAATACAAGGTAGAAATAAATTGATGCAGCCCTGTATATTCGCAAGGTGACAGTCGGTCCGTCAGTGACCTTGTTGCATGCCAAAACTTTGGAAAGCACCACAGCCAGGTATACAATTCGTCGTGTGGCCGTGAAAACATTGTCCATTCCTCAACGCAATCAGTCGGAGAGAGGCTCTCTGTGTTGAACTTCGTCGCGCCCGCCCGCGGAGTCCACTCAATACATGGAATATCCGGTTCGTAAGTATGACGCCCCTCCAGGTTAAACCACGTCCACTGCACAAGATACACGGCCATCGCAGGTACGTTAGTTCGCGGTCAAGTGTCGTTATTTCTCTTTTGATTGTACGAGTCGAGTCATCCTGAAAGACTCTTCCTCAAAAATTTGCAGCCTGAAAAGTCTGAATTTAACATATCTGTATGTATTTTGTGTCTAAACTCCTTACTTTCAATCGTCTGATCGTATTAAGAATTGAAGCTGACACATACAGCCTCGTTTTCAAACGCGGAAGTGCGCAAATCGACGCTAAAAGCATCGTATTGGGATCTCTCTATTCTGACGGGGAAGATCCTCGCGTCTACGGGACAAGCTTTTAACAGACAATGCCAACTACTGGACGCACAAAAAGGTTTGCCTTGAGTCTACAATACAGCCGTATGTGGCCAGTATTGCATATTCTATTGTCTTCACCGATGTAGGAGTATTAGAACGAAAAAAATCGTATCGATGTTCCGCTAAAGACAAACTGATGAATCATTCAGCCGTCCATGTATTTATAGAGACCCTTTATGATGTCGATGTTTCCTATTTATGCTCACGAATTTATTTGTAATCAGATTTGTATTCCAAAACAAAAAAGTTAAAAAGGGATGCCCGTCATCTTAATTACCTTACAGTTTATATAATTGTAAAAATGACTAGAAGGGACGATGAATTGTTTAAAAAAAGGACAATGTAGTAGAGAGAAATAAGTACGACACAGAGATTAGTGTATGATTCAATTATTACCATCTTTTGGTGATTTAATACGTGCGTATGAAAATGAACAAAATCGTCTACCATGAAAACATCACATTGTCTTAAATAATCACAAAACACAAATATGTTTCGATTACCTTTTAGTGGATTTCATAATACGGGAGTTAAGAGGTACACTCACAAAAGGTTTTACATTTAAAATCTTTTTACATCCAATGGAATTAAGTTTAATCTGAAGTTAAAACATTAAGTTTAACAAAACCAGTAAACGGATTACTTTGTTTCATCGGCGATTAAACCTTGAATCCAAAGTATAAAGATTACCTATGCACAGCAAGAAACCCAGGTCAATCAATGTAAGGGAACCATTTCATAAACGGTTACACTTTGACACTATATCGACGGAGGAGGAAAAGTTACATGGATTCCCATACAAATTGATTTCCGGCTCTTAATTAACCGTGAGGATACGACTCTGGCTTGATCTGGTTACATGGATTCCCATACAAGTCGTTTTCTGGATCTTATTGGTGTGGAAATGACCCTCTGGACTTTCACAGAGCGTGACTTTGGAACCACTTTTGCACGTGTGTTCATGGCGCTCATTACCAAAGTGTGCGTGCGCACGCGCGCAAGATTAACTCTTAACAGCGGCATACAGCAGGCCACGTCAGTAGTGGGGGGCACTGTCTGGTACACTTTGACCTTTGCTACAGAAATAGGAAATGGTCACATGAATATGCATAAGAATGATAATAATATCATATATCTAAGAAGAGGAATGAGGTGTAGGGTGAAGGTACAGGTTGACCTAGGGATGAATATAGGAACGAGGAAACGGTCAGAAAGTCTTGAACAAGTTGACCTTTTCTAAGGGATGAGTAGGAATATGATTATAGAAGACGTTTCGGTAAATATTATGACACAGGTTAACCTTCTGTAAGGGATGAATAGGAACAAGGGAAGGGTAAAAATTATGGCACAATATGACTTTTGTGTGGATAAACATGAATATGAGAGAAGAGTAGGGTAAAGGTTGATCTATTGAAAGGAAAAAAATGTACAACGGAATGAAATATGATGCTTAAAATAGACGACTCATAATGCGCGATATCACGGAAAAATACTGACGAGCACTCCGGAAGTGAACGTCGATCTCAGGTAATCCCTAGACAATGGACAGTACGTCATTTCACCGGGTAATGGGGATAATCTTTCAGACAAAGGGCTGTACTCGGTGCTTTGTGTTGGCTCATGTATTCTTTGGAGTGAGCGTTGGTCCGACTTAATTCTTGGACACTTAACAAGAAAGGAAGGGCACGTGCTAACGGTCTTGCGTTCGGCTTACTATGGTTACTTCGGGGGTGTATATCGGACATGAATGAAAGAAGATTTTCTGCCTTATATTTCGCCCGGGGCGGATTACTATTTCGCCCGGGCGAAATACCAATCCGCCCGGGTGAAATAGCAGGCCCAATTTTTTTTTCAGTCATGTCCTATATACGCTTCCGTACTATGGGGATCGAATATACGTGCTAGTTAGAGATCTGAAGAACAAGAGCGGTGTTGTTCACATGCACATGCTGTCGTGGCTTGTCAAAAATTGGAGAGCGTGTCTGAGGAAGAAAATCCGAGTTAGTGTCCCTGAATGTGAAAAAATGTTAAAATCCTGTAATCGTCTGTTGAGAAGTGGCGGGAAATTTCGGACTGTGACAGTAAGGAGCGCTGTGTTGCGACAAAATGCAGGTTCACTCAACACCACGAAATTCATAAGACAAGAGTCAAGTGCGAGCAAGAGGTACAACTAGGAAGTGCGGATGACACAGGGAGCACGGAAAGAGGTATGTGCGCATGTCTGGATGTCTTTCAAGGCTCAACGCCTGAATGATTTTGCTGTAAAATTTGACATTACTTTAGCCTACCACGCCTACCAACACGACCAAGCACACATAAAGTATACCAACTTACACCATACCAAGTTATTCTTATCAGACATGCCTCGGATAAGTTGTTCAAGGACAATTCTGTAACCGTAGTCATGTCTACGGTTACAGAATGCCCACTTATGTGCATCCCGATATTGCCAATATACTGAATACATTTTCTTTCCTGTTTTTACGTACAAATCTTGCCCAGATTTCATTTGAATTTCCTGTGTTTATCTGTTACTTCTGTAGGACTTGTTTCATGATTTATTTTCAAACAGCCGTATCCTCTTTGTGTGATCCCTGTTCACCTCTTCCCGAGTTGTATCGTGTAATTGGGGTGTGATCCCTGGCTACATGGTGTTTCAGGTGTAATGGCTTCTGGCTAGCGCCCCCCGAACAGAGATATTGACAAATGGGAAGAGCCACCAACATAGGGCTGGATAGCTGCCGCAGGTTCAAATCCCACTGCGGTCAATTTCTTTGTTCATCGTTATAGTCATTCAAAAACACCTAGTCAGTTTCCCATAATTATTTCTTTGTTTAATTTCTGCCTAGATGAATGACCCTTGTTTGGTGCCATCCCATCCTGATCCAGTCATGTCTTGCTTCCACTTCGTAACATGTGTGGCAAGAAAGAACTTGCTTAATTTGGAAAGGCAAGATAAAGGACGGGATCCATTCATGTGTACTGAGTCAAGTGATCGAGGTTTGTGCACATATATGTACTTTATAATCGAACCCATCATCAATATTATGTAAAAAAATGGAATCATGATGCAGCATTCTTTCTAAAGTGTAAAGACCTAGATAAATTGAGGGAGATTTACTGCCATCATGAAATGTGAACTCTGAACAAGTATTTGAAAAAATTTGAACAATTATACGGCTTATAATAGACAAAAGAAAAACATGGTTTCGAATTCATGTGTTTATTCCATAATTTCAGTGTTTGAAAAGCCCTACTGAAACAAGTGCATGTATTTATGATTGATAGAATTCTTTGAAAAATGCAAACTTGAAAATATCTTTTCAACAATAATGTTCTTTCATACATTCCTTGGGTGGTGGTTGTAGCATAGCTGAGGAGAGCCTCTGAACTGAAGGCTGATGAAAACGTGCTTCGATGGATACGTAACACATACCGTGTAGGCATCAAAGTGAAGTATCACAGAGATTCTTACATGATCTACCAGCAGATATGGACAACTTTCCTAGGTGAGTTTTATGGTACGTACAGCATGAAACAGGCCAAACACGTTTATTACTCGCCCTTTCATGGACTGTTGTGTATACTAAGTCATGCAATGTTTATACTGGCCTTTTAAAGGTAGAAAGTGGATTGCCCTCTCCAAGACCAAAGCTCTATTTCTCTGCATCTCCATTTCTCTCTCCAGTCGATTTCTTCTTTCATCTTTGACAGTTTGTCACCTGGTACGTCAAGATATGCCTTCAAGGAAGCATTTCTGGTCTTCTGTATCAGTTATTTAGCCCCATACACGTCAATGTCATCCACAGCAAGAAACCAACCACTCTAACATCAATGTGGGCGGCCAAGACCAAAGATCGTACAGCGGCGCAAGATGGCGAACTTCACCGTGAATACACGTGAAACGTTGTACTCGCGTGGACGCCATTTGAGCAGGCGATACGCCTGCGCAATGCACATTAAGGCGCAGGCGCCGCGGCAGGCACGTGCACCCGGTGAGCCTGCGATCAGGCATTACCGTAAACTGCGC
Organism: Acanthaster planci; assembly: GCF_001949145.1. The sequence goes on along the minus strand of NW_019091355.1, from coordinate 3,907,838 downwards.
AGGCGTATAGCTTGCTCAAATGGCGCCCATGGTAATTACATCTTTTGAGCAGAGTTATCCATCTTGCGCCTTCGGCGCTATACGATCTTTGGCCAAGACTCCGCTTAGGATTATAATAAGACGACTTGTAGCACTGTTTTAAACACAGTCCGATGCTATAAGGTGCAGCAGGAGAACAACATTTCATTCTTAATCGGTAATTCAGACTGGTTATTGTTCTTTACCTCCATACAAAATGTAACTGGTACACATATAACTTCTGTGAAATATGGGTGAAATCCACGTACCTGTAATTCACAATATAATTCCCGACAGTTTCCAACATGCCCAGTTGTAGTTTACTTTTTATTATGCTAGTGTAGTCAGTTTTGGCATTCGGCTCCGCTTTGGCCTTGTAAAACAGTGGTTAATTGTTTAATGTTAAAAGGTTGCTTGATTAATTTTTAAATGAAACTCGGGTGAAGTCCGTTCATAGTAAGTTTAATAATGCATTGTGTAAAAACAGTAAGATTACTTAATTAACAAAAAAATTCTTCAAGTTGTTCAACTTGCCATGATGCAGTGGAGTTTCATTTTGCTTTCTTGTACGACGTTTTTGCAGTAAAACTTACTTCCGGTCAACAAATCTGAGTTTATTAAATTTTATATTCCTTTTGTCTTTTGTATAAAAAAGACAACATGTGAAGATTGAACATTGATTGAATTCTTTGTTAAAATTTCTTTAAAATAACAGCCTGTGACATAATGTAATGGTTGGAAATAAATTGAGGAAATAATTGAACCCAGCTGATAGAACACAAGGTTAGCCTTTGCAGAGTTATTGAAAGTTAGTGCCTCTTAATGAACTTTGGGGCCCCTGAATGAATCTTTGGAAGAAAATCTAATTAAAAAACTTCTGCACGGTGCTTTCCGGCAATGGTATCCAAAAATACAAGGAAAACAACCAGGAGGGCCGTATGTTTTGATCCCGGCAAGATCTTTCTTGAGGGCAAAAGTTATACCTGTACATGTACACTGTAACTGACAAAATGTGCAGCATGACTCCCCAGAACATCGCTGCCTAGCTTACAGGGCAGCCGGTAGGCACAATCATGGTCGAGCTTAAGACCGCAAAATGACACTAGTTTCTGGTTGGGGGTTGGCTCTGAAACTGGTGCGGCGACGTGGATTTTTTCACTCATTTCTTGGAAATGATGTTCAGGTGCTGAGCATGTATGCCTTGGAGATTGCCATATGTATGCATTGCTAGGCTTACTCGTAAATTCACGCCGGCCTTTTTATTTATATTTGGCCATGTGTTGATCCCTGACGACGCGTAATGAAATCGAGGGGGAATAGTCAGATCCATCAGGTTTGGTAACCAGAATTACATCGTTGCCGCACCCTACTTGAATACGCAGCCAAATGCGCTACGGTGCATATAAAATGTGCGACTGTGCACGTGGAAAACGGCAGATTTAAAGTCAGAATTCATCCTTTTGTACCCTTTTGTCGGAATGACAACATGCACCACTGGATTCCCCTTGCTTCAAACTATATGTTAGCTTCTTTTTGTGTAGTTCTGAGTCAGGTGCCACGCAGACCATTTTCTGAACGGAATTTTGGGGTGCGTCTCATCATTCATGGCCTATTTCTGCATTTCGGGGGTTAGTCATGGCCAAATTAGGCATCAAGGTGACATTGTAAGAAAAATAGAAGATGTTAGTTGGTGTTACTATTGTATAGTTAATCTGTGTTTATAGTTTTTGGCGTGCACCTTTCGTGTTGAGGCGTCAGCTTTTCAAAGTCGACTGAACCTGTCGTGTACACTAGTGATGTACACACACAGTACGTGCGCCGTGTCCTGTGTACTGAACGTGGGCATTGAACATGTGTTCAAGGAACCAGGAAAGAGAAATATTTTTATAAATTTTACTAAAAACCCTTGAAAATGCATCTTTGGGTTTCAATTAACCTGATTTTAAGTTTTGTTTTGCAATTTTAACCCATATTTTGATGCTTTTTGGTTTTTTATGCTAATGCAATTTGCATATTCATGAGCAGAACTAGGCATCATGAATCTCATGTTGCACTGATTTGTGCACAGAAAATTTCTAGATTTTTTATCTACTGCTATGGCAGATTTTATTTTCTTTGGCAATTTATTGCTGTATAAGTATATGGCAATAATCCAGCAAAATCCTTTTCACAGAAATGTTCCCAAATAGCAAATTTGGGGTTCACAATTTGAACATGAAAACATGCAACCTGAACCATGTCTTCCTGGATTTACATCAAAGTAAAAGCGCCCTCACTTGCCCAGAAATGCTTGGTCAATTTTTAATGTGTGAAAAAGTGCACCGTTCAGTTCACGTAACTCAAAAAGAAGTCGAACAGTTTTCATACATGGAAGAGTACAGAGATACAAAAAAAGTAATTCTAAGAAAAATCCATTTCCTGGTTCCTTTAAACAGTAGTAGTAACTTGGTACTAACTTATTGGTATGCACAGTACAACTTTACTTTGTGCTGTATAAGTGGACGCGTTGTGTTAGACTGTTGGGAAGTATTTTCTATCAATTATCAGAGTATTTCTTTTTAGCTGACTTACATGCACCGACATCTATTTGGAAAAGACAATTAGAGTTGTAACAGACTAAGACCAGTTTTTCTCTATTATTTTAGTCACGGCTGGTAGTGAAACGTACACTGTATTCGGTTTGATTCTTATTCAATCAAACTAATCTGTGCTCAACCTGAAATTATTTTGAATTAAATTTACATGTATTTCGTTGACAGAATTATTTCTATATTATTGACTGGGTCATCCTCTTCATCATAAATTGAAATAAATCAGCTCCAATCAACAACCACCAATCTCTTAACTAGTGTGTACTATCAGCCTCAGTACACTTGTTAGGCAGGTTCATATTTGGCGCTGAGGCCAACACGAAATTTCCGATGTCAATCAAATACATGCATTCTCGCTGCAAATTCGCACAATTTGAACACCTTTGAACTCGATCTGCAGCACTTTTTTATTGAAATTAATTAGTTTCATCTCTTGCCTGAAGTACGAGCCGGCTTTGAGAATCAGTCTAAAACGTAGGGCCAGAAACAAGTGCAATTGATGCACGTTCAGTTTAGAAGCGCTTCTAGCAAAGCAAAACAAGAAAACTCGTCATGGTTGTGAACAAGTGTGTCCGCAAGCGTCTGCACTGATCGCCCAGGTAATAATGGGAGGCCTGTGGTGAGTTGCTGGTTAGAGTTGCTGCAGTCTCGTAGGAAGAGGACACGGCATGGGTATGCCCATCACGTATTCATTTACCCTTCGTTGATCATTGGCCAATAAATGTCAGTGAGTCCAAACCGAACAAAACCAAAGTAAATTTTTTTACATAATTTCCCTGCTCATTTGAAAGAGTGCCAAGAACTTTTTTCCAAAACAGGTGCTAAGAACGAGCCTTTTTTACAGACGTGAAATTGAAGGCGACAATAAATACTTGGGCACTCCATCACACAAGGTGACATATGGGTTCGTTCGGGGCGTTCTGAGGTGGGTAACGGTGGTGTCTACATCAGGAGTTTGAACTCTGCTCTTTAGGTCAAGAAAAGTGCCAATTAAATGATCAGATTGCACCTGCTCAGCTTTCACTGGACTAGTCGACCGAAAAGTGCTGACGCTGCTCACGTGACGATTAGCTGTCTGTATAACCAATTATAACCTAAATAGGACTTGAGGCTATTATAACCTGACATGAAGTTATAACCTGACAAGAAGTTACCTTGCATGACCATTAAAAAATAAATACGAAAAATTCAACAAAATGAATACTGTGCACGATATGGGGTCAACAGGTACCCCCCCCGCCACATGTCCAATCCCTATACACACTCTAGACTATTTTTACCTAACACATCCCCCAGAAGTCTGTAAAGAATTCCTGAGATTCCGATCAAACAATAACCAACACAAAGGCGGAGGGGTTCTCTCCGCTCCATATGTTTCATCATAATGACAAAATGGCAACTTGTCTGCATTGGGGAGGGGGCTTGCCTTGGTCGCTGGATACGCCACTGTATAGTAGTTTCAAAACAGATCTAACTTTCCAACTGCCAGATTTTATGCGTGACGTAACATGATGAACAAAGGCATTTCAGGAAGCGTACCATTTTTGTGGAGGAGCTTGCATTTTCGAATCTGGGTAGTTCTATTGACACGTTCATGAAAGAATGCTGAGAGACTTTGAAGGCGCGCGTTTCCGCGCCCATCTGTGTAAACTAAACACTGATCGTCAAAATCACGAGACCAGAAATCATCTATCAACACCCTTTGCCATCTGCGTTATTATTGGCATTACACTTCAGCTTTTGTCTTGCCACATGACTGTATAATTTTGTCAATAGAATTTTTATTTGTGGGTAAAAGTGGCCCGTAGTTTCAGATGCGGACGTGATCGATGCTCAACGTCAAGGCCCACAAGATGCTTTGGTTGGGTTTTTCTGTGTCACAATTTGAAAAGTGTATAACTTTTATGAGCCCTTAGTTGGTACTTAGAGTTTCTAGAAATGTGCCTCGAGAAGGAGTTTTCACTTAAAGTATCGGTGCACGTTTAGTTCCGAACAGCCGTATTCATGCGCATGTTTGGCCAGTGTTGGCCAATAACTTTTTTGTCTGTGTTTAGGTGAACGAACGTCAGTTAAACATTGATATCTGAACTAGATAGGCCAAAGACAAGCTGCTCAGGTACAGGGCTTGAGGGAGGAAGTGCGTGGAATGCGAAGCTCAAAACACAATTTCAGACTAGTAGCTGTTTGTGAAAGTAGTGGTAACACTCATTTTAATGCGTGACAGTTGGAATGTTCCAATCCAACCACCGTAATGGTAATGAATGTTTATATGTTTCATTAAGCTAGCCGTTTTGTATTAGAAGAGACCTTGTGTTTAGAACTGATACTGAAAATAGATAATGAAGTGGCTGAATGAAGGATAGATGCTACAAAAGAACAATCCCTTTATTTTCACAGTAGCTATGTGCCGACTGTTGTGGCGTCGGTGCCAGTCAGCTAGCAAAGGATGCCTGCTCAGAAAGAGTAGCGCCAACTGTACCCCTGTTCATTATGTGTGCAGTAAGGACGCAGCTTAGGTGTGCTAACGCATGATCCACCATTTTGGCCCCAACAATCGCGGCACTGATGCCGCAACTATCTCTCTATAAACAGATCTGCCCACGGGTGGAGCCGTTGCGATGGAGCCACTGCTGGTCGGCCAGGAAAACCCGTTGTGGAAGGATGCAGATGCAGTAGGGACTTTTCGACTGTGTTGAGGGGGACTGGCGTTTTGTAAGAAGACAGAGACGTTGTTTGAAAAAAGCAGAGAATAAAAGGAAGAGCTGAGAAAGAGCCGTCAGGTGAGTACTCAATTCCCCAGAGGTTGACGAAATCCGCCTTGAGCAGAAGCACCCCCACATCAGTTGAAAAAGAGCCATGTTGGTCGGGAGTGCGCTCTTGCTGCGGGTATCGATGCGACCATAGCGTGTGCATTTCATACTCGTTTGTGAACCAGCGAGGTGCAATTCCTACCGAAGGAGCCTGCGTCGCTAGAAAGTTTGGCCCTCTCTTGGTCCAGCTTAGGCCTCATAACCCTTATGCCCCTTGTTGGGACAAGGACTGTGACCAGCAATTTGACCGGCTATGTGTCCCAGAACCCTCCTGAAGTTAAGACCGTCCCCGTACCGGTCGAGTTGGGGACCAGCTGGCAGTCCGAGCCTAGGGTTGCTGTACAAAAAGTGGGAGTCTCAATCCAATCAGATGACTACTGGTTTTGCCGAAGGAAATTAGGAAAGACCTCCAAAGAGAATTACATGGTGGACAACTGAGTGAGCACCTGGTAATGAGTAAGACATTGGCCAAGATGAATAGCTACTCCTTTCCTGGAATGTTCACAGATGCTGAGCAGGCGCGCTTATTGAGAAGGATGTCATAGATTTTCTCGGGCCCCTGCCGAAGACGGACAGTAGAAATCAATGGATTTGGGCAGTAAGAGACTGCCATACAAAGTGGATGGGGGCATATACCCCCTTCCAGATACCACTGCCGAGACATTAGCACTCACTGTGCGAGAGTGCCTACGTCAGTTTGGTGTTCCACGAGAAGCTTCGACCGGGACACCATTTCAAATCTCAAGTTTTCATTGAGATATGTCGGATACTTGGCGTGACAAAAGACCAGATCCACCGCCTGTAATCCCAGATCAGATGGGATGGTGGAAAGATTTCAAGCCCCATTGAAAACAGTGTAAAATCAGCACTCTTCAGGGCCCAATAACATACATACCAACATCCATGGGATTTCTGAAACACAAATTAAATTACTGTCTGGTCCCTAATCTTTCAATTTCTTGTAAAATTTTTGTGGGTTCACCAATTACATTTTTAATTATTCCCACAAAACAAATCACCTTCAACAAGTGATTTTTCCGAAGTCTGATTGCAGCCATTTTTCAAGTGGCAACCCTCAAATTTCTCGGGCACTTAGGATCATTTTCCAACTGTATTATTTGGCGATTTTGTTCTCATATGGAAGTTTAAAGACCCAGGGAGTTGATCCTGACAATGATTCACACAATCTCATCATTTGGGGGGCCAAACAATTTCCATTTTCAAAAGATACTGTGGGGGACTTTTAATGCTAATGAGCTGGCCAGAAATTCTCACTTGAATTAGCATAGACTACACCCCTAGGTATAAATTATATGAAAGGTTGGCACACTCAAACCCACCCGACCCGCCATGAAAAAACTAAAAGAAACAAGTCACATTCATTATCTCTGAGTGCGATTGTAGCTCGAAGTTATAGAGCATGGAGTTGTTTGCAACACACTGAAACAAAACGCGAGAATTGGCAGTTTTCAACTGGCCTCTATCAACAACCCAAATGCCTGCTGAATTACTACATGTACTTACATCGTTCATGTCAGAAATCGTCGCGCACAGGCCCAACAATTCTCGCACTATGTAAGCGTTAGGCCTTAAATGTGCTTCTCTGACTTTCCAATTCCCTCACGTAGCAATCTTGGAATCCCGACGTCATGTGCAGCTGTCGGTTGAATGTGTCAAACACTTTCATATAATAGATAAGCATTAGTAGTAGTCTGCCTTCTTGACTTGTTGACTCTCCCTACATGTGATGATGCACCTGCCACGGCTCAAAATGTATCCCAGACTATAGGCCCTACCTCTTGGATCGCAAACAGGCTCAATGTTGTCCGTGAGTGATCTGAACCCAAAGGTTCAGTGGGGCACTTTAAAGCATGTGGCCCACAAGTTGATAAATCACGGCTTGTAGGCCTGTCATGTACATAAATTATTGGGCACACGAGCCCCCTCTCCGTCTCCACTGTCTGAACCTTTGTGCCTGGATTAAGCATGGCATCAAAACTGACTTTTGGCCCCCTAAGTAGTCAAAACTCAGCCCAAATTCTGTGACTGCAGCCGGTACTTGAACTCGTGCAGCAATAAAATGAACGTTTATGTACCATCCCTGCATAGGGACCATGCGCTGTAGCGATTTACGGATTACAGACCCAGAGACAAGCCTTGGTTGAAAAGATTACAGTTTTTACCGGCAGTCGATTCTAAAGACAATCCCAAAGAATCTTCTTTTCTGCAGCAGTAATGTATTAATGTTTAGCAATCCATTTGCCCTTGTTACATAGTTATGTTTCAGACTATGTCGTTTACCCCATGTGTACCCTGGTTCTATTTCATTTGAGATGACTTCTGCTGGAAGGTAGAATTATGTTTTGCTTCTCTCAACCCTTGCTTATTTGATATCGTATACATACACTTCAAAAATACACCAGAGATTTATATACAGCGTCTATACTACTGTCTGCACATCTTAACTATGCTGAAATACTCAGTCAACATGTTGGAGAAAAAAAGTTTAAGATAATGTTGAGTAAAAGTCGCGCTACTTAAATCTTTGACAAGGTCAGCTGAAGTGATGTGTTTTTCTCTCCTCTGACCTAAACGAGGCCTTTTTTGCCGCGGTAACACTGATGCGGTTGTATTAGCTTGTTATGGGGTCTCATTCACGTGACCACTTGGGCTGTCTTTCCGTTATCCTCCATTTCAGCTTGAGTGTCGTTTTTGAGAGCGATGAAGACAAGCGCCTGCACCAAATGAGTAACATAACACAGAAGACAGGAAAATCTCGCTTAAGGCACTGTTGCGTAATAGTTAAGAAGTTGTCAGATGTGGAAGTCGACGTCAAAGTGAAGTAGAGTGGTGAACTTCGTGCGGTGCATGTAGACAGAAAGTGTAATTCAGCAACCAAATTAGAAGTCGTTACCGTGGAGTGGCACAACGCTCGTGGACAGGTGGTACCTGCGCGTTGCATGCCGCTTTGACCAATGAGCTCCGATCTGGACCAAGAGAGTGCGCAATTTTTCTAGCAACGGAGGCTCCTTTGATCGGAACTGCACCTCGTTTTTTCACAAACAATTATAAAATGCACGCGTTATGGTCGCGTAGCTACCATTAAAATAAACATTCCCCGACCAACATATGCCTCTTTTCAATCGAGAGAGGTGCTTCTGCCATGGAGGTAGAATGGAGCAAAATGATATGATGACAGCGCGTGCGCGTGACGCACTGGCATTGCCTGTGTTAGTATAAATAATTATGCTCTTAAAACGTTCACTGTTTTGTTCTTCGGTACTGCTATCTCTTCTTTTCAACGATGTCACGATGTTGACGATGCTGGGAGGAAAGACCCCTGAAAGTCAGCCATCTCCATATCAACATTTGAGTTCCATCAGATTTTATGACACGACCGCAATAAACAAACTTCACGTTTAGGCTACGTACCGACATTCCTTTCTTTTCTTATTGTTACAACTCGCCGAATATCGTGACTTTTCTCGTGTTGTGAATCTAGAGCTGGATTTTTAAATGGCAGGCCAAACCCACCCAATCCGCCAAAAAAGGGAAAATAAAAGAAACAATTCATGTTCATAATTTTCGAAAGCGATTGTCGAAAAGCATTAAATGTATTACATCGAATTCTAGAGGCATTTGTCTACTAGGACCCAGTGTTACTATATTAAGCTCTTGTTTATAGATTTTATGGAATAGTTTTGAACAAAACAAAACAGGAGAATTGGCAGTTTTCAACTGGCCTCTGTTAACATTCCAAATGCCCGCTGAATTACTACATGTATTTACATCGTTAGAAAGTGTCACGCACAGGCCTAACGATTCTCACACCATGAAAGCATTAGGTACGGTGCTTCTCAGATCTGGCAATCCCCTTCCTTACGTAGCAATGTTGTAATCCCGAGATCATGTGCAGCTGTCGGTTGAATCATGGTTGAATGTGTCAAATCTTTCATATTGGTATAGTTGTCTAGCTGCCTCCTTGACTTGTTGACTCTCCCTTATCCGTCACATGATAATGCAGCTGCCACGGTACCACCTCTCGGATCGCAAATACAAGCTCAAGGTTGCCTGCGACCCCAAAGGCGTTATAACAATAGTGTATGTACTATGTAACCTTAATGTCTGTAGGCCCACAAGCTGATAATCTGCGGCTTATAGGCCTCTTATGCATATAAATTACCGAGGGGGTCAGCCCAAGGGTATGGCTCCCTGCTTGGACGCACGCCCCCCCCCCGTGCGCCACCGCCAGAACCTTGGTGCCTGGATTATGCATGGCATGGCATTCTCCAAGGGTAAGTTGTTGGTCCTCGGTTTTGTTTGCCCCCTGTACTCCTATAAAGATACGAACCATCACTTCTCAATGCTGCAAATGGTTGGTCTCCTAGAAATGGTGCAAGTTAAGACTGCTCATGAAGAGGCTCTCTATCTCAGCTTGTTTGCTTTTGGCGACCAGGGATAGTCCCCATTAAACAAAAGGAGTCATCGAAACTGACTTTAGTGCGAACTCGGCCCAAATTCAACGACTGCAGCTGGTACCAATTAATGAAGCGATGAAATGAATTTTCATGTATCATCCCTAGGGACCAGGCACTGTAACGACTTACTGATTACCGACGGGACAAAGGTTAATAAGATTAAAGTTCATGTTTATCCGGCAGTATAGATTTTAAAAAAATCTCAAAGAATCTTCTTTTCTCCAGCAGTAATTTATTAATGCTGAGCAATCTATTTGCCACTGTTACATTGTTTACTTTTCAGACAATGCCAATTTGTACACTGGTTGTATTCCATCATTGAGATGACGGCATTACATTTCGTATTCCATTTGAGGTTGTATTCCATTTGAGATGACCCAAACTGGAACTTGGAAGATAGAATTATGTTTTGCTTCTCTTAACAATTCCTAATTTGACATCGTATACATTAAAAATACACTGGATATACATTTACAGCGTCTATACTATGTCTGCACATCTTAATTATGCTGATATACTCACTGAACATGTTGAGGGAAAGAAAAAAACAAGTGTAACATAATGTTGAGTAAATGATGTGCTAATTAGGTCTTTAGGTTTGGGTTAGTTGGAGTGCGAAGCGCTCCTCTCTCTCTGACTTAAACGAGACTTTTTTGCGAATTTCAACAAGACCGTGGTGACACTAGTGGGGTTGTATAGCTTGTTACGGGGTCTCATTCACGTGACTCCTGGGGCTGTCTTTCCGTTTCCTTATTTCAGTTTGAGTATTCCAAGTTAATTTTCTGAGAGCGCCGAACCATGAGTAAGCTTGGTTTCCATATCGACGAAAGAAACGCAGACAGCAACGCAATCAAGACGCAAACTGCAACGCAGACAAATGGAAACATGCCAAACAGAAGTGTCGCCAACAACGCAGACAAACTCAAACCAGCCCGCGGACGATCGGCGAAGTTGAGGCAGGTTCAACTTTGCCGACTGTTTGCGTCGAGAAGCCGTGGTGTAACGATGTCCCTCCCGCTCAGTTTCATGAAGATTTGCCCATTTTTACACCATTATGGTCAACTAAATAGCTGGTCATCAGTAAAATGCATGAAACTGGAGTACGGGTTTGGTGTCATGATGAAGTACAGTCAATCGAAATGGCCATTTCCAACAAAAAATCCCCGAGTTTCGGACGCCATTTATTTCAATTTTTGGGCGGAATGACGTCATGCACCGTCTCTTCCGTTCGTGTCTGCGTCTTCACGTCTTGTGGACCGTCTGCGTTAATACAAGCGACCACATGGAAACCAGGCCTGTGGCTTTGCGTCTTTAAGAGAACGAGCTGTAGGATGTGGTATAACATCATCTTGATTTTATCAATAATAAAGGCTCCACACGCGCAGGACAAGTTTTCTTCAGTTTTCCTTACTGATTGATTTACATGTAGGAACCATGCATATAAAAAGATCCTTGAAAGGAAGATTTGCTTGCCAAATACCCTCTCTAATAAATTTTTTGCAGCAATATTATACCCTCAGCTGACACCTCAGGGAGTAATTCCCATAGACCTGTGTACATACTTTGGCCCCCTCGAACTTTCAAACGTTTCAATCTAACCAAACTAAACTTTGTAAACAATGTCATAATTATGACGCTATAAACTATCAAACTATCGGACAAAAATGGGGGGAAATGGGTTTCCTTCTGGTACCAAAAGCGTTATCAGACCGTCAAATATCTTCCTTGTGATGAATGCCTCCCTATAAGATCCGTACGGTATTTACTACAAAGTGTCTAGCAATAGCAAATTGTTAATGCAAAGCAATCAAGCTGTGGGTATTAGTCTGTAACAAACTCTAAGAATTTTCTTTCTCACACATTTCAGCGTCACAAAATTGAATAACAACCACAAGAACATTTGTTACGTCGCAGTTGTCGATTTCTCCGGGTCGGATGGCAGTAGTTCCTACTTCCAGAACTTCTCGTAATCGCTTTTCATCTTCTGGACAAAGTTATTTAGAGCCGTCGGGTGCTGCTGATCGGGCTCCTGACCACGGCAAACCGTTGCGCAGTCCTTCGCCGGATCCTGTGGTGTGGAGTGCATGAGAAAATGCATCACGCACTTTTAATTTCGGAGTCACAGACATACTACAATAGTGTGAAAACCTAACTGTAAAGTTCCATTGTGCAATGCCTACACCCGAGAATTAATGTTGGACGTACCCTAGTGACTAGGGTGTTATAACTAACAATCATAGGGTCTGGGGGGTTGAATCCATCGATGGCATATACGGATATTAGACAAGTCACTCAACCCCCTTTCACCTGTGAGGGTAAAGCAGATTTGAGGTTGGTTTAAAGATCCCGTCACTTTTTTCACTCTGTACAGTTTTTGAGCTGATGAAATCATGCATTTCCTCCGGTATAACTAAAGAGGACAGTTTCGCTGGAAAGTTTTCTCTGCCCGAATGAGAAAGGAACAGGATGATAGCAACTCAGTGAATAGCCAGAGCTTGAAATCTCCCTTCATTGCAACTTTCTGAGTTATTTGGCTTCATTTTAAATTTTTGCCTCAGTTCCCATTTTCAAATTGAGGGAAGTTTCTGTCTTTGAACAAAGCAGAAGGCATCCTAGCCTCATACGATTGAAGGATTTGCACGGTGAAGTGAGTTACAGGTGCCCCGTACGCGCAGTATTCTCCTAGGTTCCGAAAAGAACCGCGAGGGAGGCTCAACGTTCTGGGCGGTATGCCCTGTCTGTAGTCAGGACTCTGTGGGATTTCAACGATGAGTGATGATTATAACCTTACCATAATTGGGACACAATTGTAAAAGGACTTACCAGGTATTCGTCGGCAAATAGTGCAATGGAGTGTGGTATTTCGTTCACATAGTCTTCACAGTACTTTTCGAAGCCTGCAGGACTCCAGAAGTGACAAGCCTCCTTCCTGTTTTTGACTAACAAGTCCTGTGTAAGCAATACATGGGGAGACGTCGATTTTTATAGACCTATTGTGATCGTTACCAAAGCATGCATCATGTGTATTGAACAAATAATGCACAAAATATACCACAGAACTTGGCCAAGCGGCCAACAGGTGGTTGAGAGTGTGAAGAATGAATACAGAGATACGATTGTTTTTTTTCGTGCTCATACCGTGAGCATATCAATGTCAAATGGTGAGGTCGAGACACAGATTTTGTAACTTAAACGTGGGCTTAATTTGAGAAAAACGACGAATGAAACGCAGTCCGGTAATCTGCGAAACTCGCTGGTAATGTACAACTAGGAAGTCTGTTGTCTCGTCAAATGTTTTGTCTTCATGCAGATGATCGTGCACCCTGAAATAACCTTTTGACAACAACGTCATGAAAACAGTACCGTCACGTGCGTATGCCGCACCATGAGTAACGCTGGAACCAGCATGTTCTTTCTCAGTTTCAGTGGTGGTGAGTCATAATTACTTTGTGTCAGTTATTCAAAAGAATCTCTGATCACAAGTTTCTTCTTTGGTAAGCATGAGTTTTTCTCACCAAAAAGTCCCTGTCGGTCGACACATTCCTGACGAAGGTCACAACCATGTCGCACCACATGCAAAGAAACGGGCCGTTCTGAGGGGTGGAGAACACCTCTTGAAGCTGGCGACCTTCAGATTAAATGAGAAAAAACAATGTGATGGCAATCAGAAATAAATGTCACACAAAGGTACTCGGTTAGTGGAATCCTGTCGTACAGGCACCACCTGCGCCTACTTTGGAACAGCAAATGAGCAATACCAACTTAACAATTTGTTCCAAGAACTATATTATTGCTTCGCCATTAAAGTCGTGCCGTAACGGTGAGATTGGCGAAGCTTCAGGGCAGCCAGTGACGTGTTTACGTCTACCATATCCCCAGAACAAATTCCAAGCCGTGTCAGATTTTTCTCAGTGAAAATAATAGTGTTTTCTACATTCAACTCGTGAACAGTAACGAAAAGTGAAATAAATTTCTGGCCTGAGAGGAAGATGTCCAGGAGTGCACTCATTTTTTTAAAGGAGCAATGAAATTAATAACTGTGGCTTGTGTGTACGTTGCTTCCATTTCAACATCATTGAC
>NW_019091355.1:3880909-3893554 GCF_001949145.1 Acanthaster planci | reverse complement strand
TTGTTAAAAGAGGACACTGGACAAATTACTAGCCGTTGTAGTTTTGATTCCGGAAGCAGAGAAGAATTTTTACGCCAAGTGCATCTTTTATTGCTCGAATCAGGTGTACAACCAGGTCCATGCAGTGCACAAACGAACACGTCTACTTCGCTTCTGCATTCGCCTAAAGTACGACCCGGCCTTAAAAATCAGTCCTACAAGAGGGCCAGAAATTATTTCACTGGATGTACGCACCCTGCAAAGAAAGAATAAAAAATTATAATAAATAAAAGAAATAGATTGAACAAACCATTTGCACTCATCACCACAGCAAAGAGGATCAGCAGACCAAGGAAATTTGTCATGGTTGTGACCAGTCAATCGGAAATTGAGAACAGATGTGTACGCAAGCGTCTGCACTGACCGCGCACTTAGTAAATGCAACTAGAAGACCCGCAGTGAGTAGCTGGTCAGAGTTGCCGCAGGACGAATCTCGTTGGAAGAAGAAATCGTTGGGTCTTATATACCAACTCGCTCCCCATCGGTTTTCCACAAAAAAACTGGACAGGTGTTATTCGGTTTACTCTTAAACCTTAACCTCCACCTTTCTCTAACTCTGCACGTTTCATAATTTTTTATGTTGTATGAAACATGGTACGTTGTGTTAAAGATAGAATACAGCATCGGTAAAATCACAAAATGGAACTGCCGAATAATACTTGAATATCTTACTTGAGAGAAAGAACATAACAGTCTCGGGTGATCTGAGCTTTTTTTCGCCAAGAATGTTTGCATCGAGAAGACATTCTTTTTTAACGCGTTGTCGACTGACCATTGTTGGAAAATATGTTTCCCAATTTTAAAAATGCCACATCCGTTAGCTGGTGCAAATAAACCCTTTAAATTTGAATAAAATCTGGTACTCTGGGTTCTTCAAATTCACGGGAACATAACAATTTTAGTTTTTCACACTAAAGAGTCTGTTGCTATGCCTCATAATTCGGGCCAAGCATTTGCTTAGTTACACAAGAGACGCCTTGGGCAATATACACTGTTTCAATGGATAAGAAGGGCAATATCCCAGAGATGGCAGTCGCTATGCAAAAGCTTACCCAGAATCACGAGGTACAGCGACAGTGTCTTTAGTCTGGAGAATTCAAATTATTTGGTTTATGTGCAATCTACGGAAGCGTACTTATAAGAAACCGTAGTAAGGCCATGACTAAAAAATTATTTGGCTTACCAAGTGGCAGGGTGTGTTTTCACAATTTCAGGATTAATCCGCCAGGGATGGCATACTAATTCGCCCGAGCGAATTAGTAATCCGCCCAGGCGAAACAGTGGGTTAAACCTTTTTCGCTTCGGTAGCAATCAGATGACCCAGTGTATCAGATTTTATTCAAATTTAACTCGCCAAAGGCTTAATGCACTGTGTGTAGTACACGTAGATCATACTGAAAGCATTAAGAGCTAATATCCTTTCAAGCAAACCCATTATAACTTGAAAGAATAGGAAAATAACTGTAAAATACAAGCTAAAGGAGAATTGGGATCAGTTTGAAGTAAAACTTTATTTTTTTCAGAAAAAACGTTTCTCCACGCAAAACACATGTCGCCATATCATTACAACCGAAGCATAACGATGTGGTCCGAAGTGGAAACTGGACACAAGGTAACCGTGTCTGCCGATTTGCTGCTAAATTTGACTGATACTTGTATGTTTTTTGTTTGTTTTTGTTTTGCCATGCTTAAAAAAACACAAAAAGACACAAATTTAGCAGGATGATGTTTTAAACAGAGTTCTGGCAGAATACTGTGATTCCAGCAGAAAATATGTCAGATTTGTGTTGAACAAGCTTTGTCAAACAAAAAAAAATCAGTTTGTTCGTTTATTGAAAACAAACAAGAAGCGTCCGTTCGCAAAACGTTTGCAACAGGAAAGATCAGCAGTTTATACCCTTTCGGAATTCTCTTTAATCCTTACGCTGCATGAGCCAAGGTTTGGTGGGTGAGTCAAACTTTTTGATCAGGCAATTTTATAACATCTGCATGCGTGAGTGACTTGTCGATCACGTATTTCATACGTGCCTTAGTGAGACAGTCTTACAGCATCTGGTTGTGCTTGTGTAAGGTTTTTCGTGTAATTTGTGGTGATTTTACAGATGTTGGTTCAGTACATGAACTAGAAACAAACTAGAAAACTCTCCATGTGACTTTTCCCAAAATATTACTTGCGCACAAAGATAAAATTTTGACACGTTTCTTGGGGCGGTTTAAAGGAATCCCTCTTCCATAAATTATCAAACGTGATGGCAGGGCCCCTTGTAAAGTCCCTATAGGTGAACCATGCGAGGGTTCCGGAAGCTCGCGGTGTGACCCTTTACCCTCAGGCTCTATCCCTGCTCACGTAAGTTGTGACTAACCTAAAAAGTTGTCTTCACTGCACACGTATGTTCCTGCCCCGTAGAGATGACGTTGATTACAAGGGCGCATGCCCAGGTTATTTTTCAAGCAGACAACAACGTTTTTTCGTGAGAGCAGACGACAATACAGCGCACAATTTTTCACTGCGACAGACCTCGTGAAATACCAAAGTGTAGCAGCAAAAACAAATGTCGAGGATTTCGTCAGCACTGATACCATTTCATAAGGTAGAATCGTTAAAAAATAGAGACATTTCCTGTTCATCACTTTCGCTGCTGTGAACACTGACCAACGCGGTACCCTGACATCGAAGTCGTCGCGTCCGCTGTGGCGGTCTCAGCTGCCTCCCGGTCTCAGTGGTCCCCCTTACCAAATATGGTAAAATACGTCATGCCATCTCTGCGCGTAACAACGAGAAAGTCGTCTGTTTAATGTCCGGCCATTCAGGGGGGACCGCTGAGACCGGGAGACGGCTAAGACACCTCACACACCACCTCAGCACATGCATAAACGTAAACATGTACATGTACATGTCATGTGTACAAAATGTAACCGTGCATACACGACTACACTTAACCGGTGACTCCCCGCTGCAAGAATGTTACTCAAAAGTCTGCCCTTACAAGAGTATATGGTGCAAAGGTATCCTATTTTATGTCAAAAGTTCGACAAAGCAATAACTCCTGACTCTAGCAATTAAGTTTTACTGGTACAGAAAGATAATTTTACATTAGAAATGAGACGGATTTTTCCACTATAAAATGTCTGGATTCACACAATTTGGCGCGAAAATTTGTTTCAAATTCAATTTCATTTTGCAACAATTTTATCCGGCAGATTCCCAATTTTTGCGTGCAATCGATAAAGACAGTCTTCTACTTTATATGTATCTAGCTTTTATGACCAGGAAAACTCATTTTAAATAGATAGTAATCAAATTTGGCAACACTCAATTTTTTCTTGTGAAAAATAAAAAATTTTGGGGTTATTTAAAACCACATTTTTCATTACATTTTTAGGCAGCTTACAAAATCAACGCCACTGAAAAATGAAGTGATTAATATCATTTGGATTTGTCATGAAAAATTCAATTATTTGTGCTCGGTTTCCTGGAACTCTATTGACAAAGACGACGCCTCATCTTGCAATCAGAGCGCGCAAAGTCAGACATAGCATGTTTCTATGCTGTTGTTAAGTGCAACTCTTGCGCATGCGCACTTTGGTAATGAGCGCCATGAACATACATATGCATGCGCACTGTTTGTAAGTGTGCACAACGCTTGGACAACGTGCAACCAATCATAGCTTTCCATGAGTGTTACGTCACTTGGCTCTCCACCCTCTGACATTGCTATCAGACTTCAGAGCAACAGATTAGCCAACCCAAATTATTCAAGCTGGGCGCCATCCTGCCAGTGCACTGCATGGTAACATTTGGGCCATACCCCACTGTTTTCAGTGGGGTATTGCCCAAATGTTGCCATGGAAACCCATGCCAGGATAGCTCCACAACACAAGTAGAGAGCCAGCGTAATGCTTTAACCATTCCACATGCATGTAATTGGCTGGCAACACAACATAACAGATTCACTGCATCATATGATTCGGCACCTGCTATGTAAAGGGATAGCTCGCCACGTAATGCATTGGCTATACGCGAATAATGCCTGGACTACACAACGAGAACATCGCGTAATAGTCTGACAACAAGACACAAGGGATTAACAACATCACACGACGAATTGACAATTCAAGTTGCACAATGTATTGCACAAAACCATGGACTCAGTACAGCGCATTTCTGAATGAACGAACACACGCGGGATAATCTGCAGAACAAAAATGAACAGGTGCTTTCCACCTCCCCTCAAAAGGTGTAGTTTTCCACAGCCAATGGGTAGTTCGTAAATTACCCGAGATTAATGCACTTCAGTCAACCAAATGTAGGACCTACAATAATTTGGGGCACAGAGGAAATTATGGCTGGGAAAAAACCCGAAAGATTAACGTTTGGATATTGTGGATTTTATTGTCCAACAAGGCCGTGTCCGAATCACGTTTTGGCTACGACCGGAATTTACACACAACTCAATGGGAACTGGCCGCGGCCACTACCATAGACTCGTGCGTAATTGCCGGCCGTAGCCAAGAGATTTGGACACATCCTTAGACCTTCGCTGCGCAGTTCAGAAAGGGTAGTCATTTTGGCCAACTTGTCAACTTTTTTTCACTACACGCTCTGTCTGAGGATACACCATACACTTTCCAATTGGAAAGTGGTTTTATTGCCAGTCTTTAAAGGAGACTAGTTTTCATGCCTCTGACGGAATCCTCCACTGAGGCCACATTTTAGGCCTTAGACCTTACAGGGCCTGCTCTTTTAACGTCACAGTCGTTTTTTTTCCTAAAAGATGCTGCTAAAACTATAGTTGGCTGTCGGTACAAAATAAGATATAATTCACTGAGTTAAAAATCCCTTGTAGCTATCAAAACACTAGATAATTATACACGTGCTACCACATACTAAATGTGAATACAACAATTTGAGGTACACTGACAACCAAAATGAAGGTGGTATTTCTGCAAACTCTGGCCGCCTTTACAAGTTGTAGGCAAAAATGAGAGTGTTCTATTTATGTCGACTTTCCCCAGCGAGTTATGTTTTCCCTGGAAATTCTAACCTGGTCAGGATGACCTGACGAAAATAGCATACTGCTGGTAAATGCACTTCACAGCTCTGCCAGATTTGAGTGAAAACGAGATTGCACAAGGTTGTAAAGATTTACCCACCTGCAGTTGGATGAGGTCTAGACTCAGTCGAGTCGGCCGGCACCGTTCTTTTGAGCAAATTAAGGTTACATTAAACTTTAGAATCCTCTAAACACAGATTAGTCCTTTACGTTTATTTCCTTGTACATTGTAAAATGCTTGAATGTTTTTATGCCTTGTTATTTTAGCTTTTACCAAAAGGCCATGAGAAAAATCGATTAACACCGTTCATATGCATACGAGAACACCGAGTTACATTGGGCTTAACGTGTTTTAGACTTTCCGAAATAAGGGGTCAACTTTTGGTGGTGTTATTAAACATAACATGAGGTCTCAAAATAGCGCTCAACAAGTGAAAATCCCGGGGGTGGGGCGGGGTCAACTTCGTTGCTCATTGCCATTTTATTAATATTTTAACTTTATTTCTTTTCTATTATTTTTTATTCAACAAGGGGCATACGTCCAAAGGTTGAAAGCCCCCCCCCATAAACCCTCCATAGGCATCTTATTTAATTTAAATAACTGTACGTGGCTGAATCGCATCGAAATTAAAAGAGAGGGACTGTGGAGCCCTGCAGAATATGATATCGGCATTTTATTTTATTCATCTAATAAAGGACAGAAACCACTCCGCACAACATGTAGGCCTATCTTTACTTACGAGGATTACTGAAAACACAGGCCCTAGTACTGGCTGACAAAAGAATTAGCCCCTTCTTAGAGATGTAAACAAATAAACAAATCATTTGTAGAGGCACTGTTTGTGCTTCGATTTTATATTCTGTCACAAAGTTGAATCAAACGAAGACTCGTTGTGAATATGTACATGTTTATGCATTTCTGAATATATACAAAATGCGTGCCCGTCGTGCCCGCACAAAAAGCAAGTACTGCATAATTCATGTTTCACTGTTCCGCCATATGGCCCCTGGAGCCCAATGATGATGTCATAAGAGTAAATTATCATAAGTGTATACTTTTTTCCACTTTTGATACTGCCGATACAATAGAAAGGAAGGCGTAGAAGGAAGTCGACTTGATCATTGTTTAGAGTTTCGAGGTTCCTCTCCCAACAAATGAACAAACTTCAACAGATATGGCATTAAAGAGAATAAGTAAGGTAATTATGCCAAATTCATTTGTCAGGAATTGATCACCGTTTTGTGTGTGGGTGCGTGTCATTTGACAAAATCTACGACATGGGCATCGGGTGCTGACATGACTGAATATGGTTTGTATATTGTACTACTGAAACCCCGTTTGATGGGCGAAGATGTGAATTGTAGACGTACGTCGATATTATAGTTACAACAGGCTAAATGGAAGTAAAGTACAAAAGCCTTTCACGTAAGTACGTGTTAGTTTCACGTACATACGTAAAAAATTATCATTTACGTACGCAAAAAGTATCACGTACAAACGTACATAAGAACTATCACGTACGTACGTAAAACTACCATGTACGTGCGTAAAAAACTATCATGTATGAACGTGATACTAAAAGTTTTCACGAACGCACATGTGCGTGAAGCTGACAGGTACGTATGTTAACACTATCTCGAATCTAAAGCGCTATATCACAGAGTTGTAATGACTCGAGTCAATGACTCGACTCGAGTCCGACTCGAGCCGCATTTTTGGGTGACTCGACTCGAGTCTCTGCTGTAAAATGACTCGACTCGACTCGAGTCACAAAAATCAGTGACTCGTTACAACTCTGCTATATCATAACCACTGTATCACGCTCGGACTCGCTTGCACTCAGTGAACTGACATGCAGTAAGTTTATTCTTTCAATCCTTTAAAAACGTTTAAACTAAAAAAGATAAGGTGAAACCAGTTGCCAACAAAATATACATTAAGTAAACTTTAATGTTACAGTGCATTAAGTTCCAAAAAATTCTGTCCCAAAAACACAAAAAAGATTGGACAAAAATAATTAACGCCTGCCTGACAGGTTTTGTTGGCATTTCAGCATGTCAAAGGTGATCTAAATGTACTGTGACTTGAGTGGTACCCGGTACCCATGATCCAGTTTTGCGAGCAAATTGGCGAAATTCAACTTATTTTTATGCCATTCGCACTGTCTTTGTGCCAATCAAAAATTTCTTCGATCATTGCAAAATAACTAGCCCAGTTATAGTAGTTCAGTGATCATATACTCGGTTTGTCTGACGAGCACCGGTCTCCAGGCGAACTCGCACAATGGTTAGCGATGTCCAAATAATAGACTGGCATGGGCAAACACAAAACTTTTAACAGCTGCGTCCATAGGGGAACATCTTATAAAGTTCAGGCCATAGCTTTTGAGATTGCAAAGCCCTCATGAAGATTTTCTTCCCAAATGCTGTCAAATTTGTTTCTTCTTAGAACTTTGGTTTAAATAAAGCCTGAAACGAAACCTTTGCAAACAGTTAGCTGTGGTAAGCATAACGTGGTTAGGTGTCGGTAGTTAATGCCTCAGTGGTTGACTGCAATGGGGCCATCAATGAGATGTGGCTAAATGCAAAGTGTAATAAAAAAAAACTCAGAGCAGATTAAGAAAATTGCATCTATGCCCAATGTAGCCAATTACATATTGTTGTAGAAGTGGCCAGTTTTTCTCAATTCAGCAAACATTTATGTCAGCTGTTGAATGTCTGAAGCTGCACTGTGTATACCTGTTTGGGGCGGTTGCTCCTACAGTAACACATTCAACAGTTTTCTAGAGCATGGTTGTATACGGTGAGAGATAAATAACACAAATTGATGAAGACATATTTCTGGTTCCATCCCTCCTTGTAGGAACTTCAGGATTTGGGGCGTAACCCCCCACCGAACTGTTCAGCAGGTCCTGTGGGAGATGACTGTAAGTTAGGTTATTTGGGAAAGCTGAAGAGTGTGTCGAGAGCACGCGAGGATCACGTGGAAAGAGATCAAGACCCCGTGCGGCTAAAACACCTCATTTTTGGAAAGCTATTCATTTTGGAAGACAAAAAAATTACTAACTCGATGAAAATAAATGGACTAAAGAGAAGGAAAACTAAATTAATTTGTTACAAAAGTGCATTTCAGAAGTATATTTCAAGGTGTTACAATTAAGTCCTTCTTGAGGGCTTCTCATTGCTTACGCCCAACAATAATGGCAAAAACTAAGTTTTCCTTCATTTGTGGTTTCTACTTTTGTAGGAATTGAGTACAACCAAAAATCGAATGGAAGGTTTCATATCCAAATTCTGTTTTATTCTCATTGACTCGGCTTGGTTTTCCTTTTTATGTTTTTTCCTCTCTTATCCAGCTATTTTTTTTTTGTCTGTCTTGCTGATTTCTTCGGGTCTTGGCTCTGGAGAA
The DNA here is from genome assembly GCF_001949145.1 of Acanthaster planci. Next base: position 3,885,052 of record NW_019091355.1, on the reverse strand, counting down.
ATCTAAAAAGCTGATGTTATATGCATTTCACTGTGCTTGTTGCATGTTTAGGGAAGCATTTAAGACAGCATTTGGCAAGTGATGAAGACTTAACAGGTTCAGAGATGTTTAGTAGAGTTCCCCGGGCCACATTTTGTTCATGACCCACTGCCGAATGTGCTGCTAATTGCCATCTATTTGATTTTGACACAAATCTCAGGTTTGCCGATAAAAGATCATGTTTGCAACTACAATGTACATGTATCTATCCAATTGAAGCATGGGTGGTTTTTGTCACTTTGCACTCAGCTTTGTGAAAAGAGAGGTCACGAAATGCATGTTCATGTGAGCGTTTTTAAGTAAATGACACGTTACCCTATTTCTTTATTCCCAGTATTTCACTGGCAGGCAACTATAATGGGCCCAGTAAGTATTCCTTCGTTGTTTTTTGAAGTATTACTCTGTGGTCATGGAGCACAGGGAATTCATCTGATCAAGATCTCAGTTCTGTGCTGGTGGTGAAACAGCGGCTCTCGGTAGTTTGGAAGGGCCACGCTCGTCTATATCGTGCTCAATTTGGCAGTTTTACTTTAGCACAACCTTAACTTAGACGTCTCGGCGGGGGCGTAGCTACTAGTTGGCTGGCATGAAAAATATTCGACTGAATATACATAAGCACAATTGAATGTAGTGAGAATTTGGCAGTGCTATACACCAGAGAATACAGTATACTGCATGATCGATGTTGATGCCGATGACGTCATCAAATCAGCCTGGGAGCGCGAACGGCCAAAAGGGGTTTTTTGTGGACGGGGAAACGTAGGATCTTTTTATCATTTTTGGGTCAGATTGATGGGATAAACATTAAACTTATGATGTTTTTGAAATGATTACGCATTTATTGTTGTTTTGAAATGCTTCACAGGAACTAAAGTTCATGAACTTTTCAATTTCATTTTTGTTTCCCTTTAAACTCAAAGTCTACACAGCATTAGGAGGCCGAGGTTGCAGAAGTCCCACAGTACACGTATCTTGGAATAGAAACTTATTTTCATTATAGAATGAAACTGAACTTTGGCATTTCTGCACATAATTAAGCTGTTTCAGTTCGGCTGATATTGGACTTGATGTTGAGAACAGATGAACCGAGTTAGATTCTTGTGTGGTTCAAAAAAGTATTGGTTTTTGGTTACATTTGGGGGTTTATGTTGCCCTGTTTCTCAGCCTCTCCGTTTCCTCAATATCTGCTGGTACAGAGATCAATGAAGGGCTTTTCCTGTGTGGCATTGTGTTTACTTTCATTTTCATACTTTCAATGAGTTGCGGTGAACGTACATAATAAAATGAAAGTAAACCTGCTACCATCCTAGGGGGTCAAATTCGGTGGCGTAAAATTTGTAGGAAACTAAGGGGATGGGGAAAGGGGGATGACTTGCCTAGGCATGGAAATTTGAAAAGATGAGTGGGAGGTGACACCATGTAACACTGACATTGGTGTATATCTGTAATATGTATTTCATCCATGCAGGGTCTTAAACCACGGTGGCATATTTCATAGCTCTTATTTTTTTTTCTTTTTTGAGTGATACAGAATGCATTACCTAATTGCAGTTGAAATTCACTTGAATTAAACAGTGTCTCCATTGTGTGATATTTTTGATGGTTTTTATCTTCCTCCTGCAGCCAAAGAGCCCATATGCAGATGGTATCTTTGTTTTGAAAATTGACTTCCCAGATAGATACCCCTTCAAACCACCCATGGTGAGTGTTTGATATAACTGTGCCATTCAAATCAGTCAAGGATATTGGACCAAGGATTGTTGCTTGCTTTGATATTCATTTCCCAGTCTTCAATTAAATCATATTGTCCACAAAGTGAGGCTGTACATGTATTTAGAACAATAAGGCCGGCTTTCTTCCCACTTCAGAGGGTGCCAGGAACTGCTGTCTGGTGCACTTGAGTGATCATAAAAACTAATACAGTCAATACAAAATAAAAACAGTCCTGGCGCTTTCCAAGCTTCAGTTAAAACTGCACATTTACTTGTCAATGGTGTCACATTAGGAAGTGACACATGCGGGAATATTTGTTGTGTAGCAAACCAAAATGACAGTAAAGTTATCAGTTTTATATTGGACATTCCCATTAGTTTGTACAGCAAATGTCTGATTTTGCCCTGTACAAACCTGTGGGTATGTCCAATGTCCAATATCAAACTAACTTTACTGTCATTAAACCAGATGGTGGTCACATGTACAGTTTCTCCAGAATAGGCACTACCATCGCATTTTCAGGCATCTCGTTGGCCCGTGGTCTGTGGAGCTTTGAATCCATTGACCCCTCTTGGTTTCTGTAAGAACGCACGTGTAAACAAAGTGAAGTAGTAGTATAATCAGCAGCAGTGGTAAGATACCTTTAATACGGGCGATTCACCATAGTGCGCCTCCAAGAGTTTGCAACGCGTTTGCCAATCACAACGCACGAAATCTGTCGATCCTTTCCAAACGCACATTGGCCCGACAAATTTCGCGCACTGTGATTGGCCAACGCGTTGCGAACTCTTGGAGGCGCACTATTATGAAACGCCTGTATCATTTGGGGCGTTTACAAAACGAGTGGCTCAGGCTTAGTCTTTGCTGGTTCCAGCCATTTGAGGAGACTCCGACCATGCCGACTGGAACCAATTAAGCCAAAGACTAAGCCGAAGCTATCTGTTTCGTGAACGCCCTATAAATTCGTCAAAAATCATTATTCACATCAAACAATGGAGCCTGTGCAGTTGACCCCTGACGGGCGCCTTCCAGAACCCTCGGATAGGGAAAATAACATGCAAAACTGTGAGAATTTGTAATATTTTTTCGATCAGTTACTTCCTAAAAATTCTACTCGTAAAAAGGCCTTTTGTAAAATATTTGCTAGATATCAAGTTATGGAAACGGAAAAATAACATGTCCTTAAAGAGAAATACCTGCCAAAAATTTTTTTTCACTTCCGAAAATTTTTAATTCGTGAAAAACAGTGAAATTCGTTGGCTTTGCACGCAGATGAACAGTTGCACTTTACGGTAGTCATTCGGGAAAAGGCAAAATGAAAACAAAAACATCTTATATATTAAGGATTTGGTAATTTAAAGGAAATAAACTTTAAAAGCAATAACCTGCTTTAACAAAAGTGCGTCAGGTCAACTCGACTGAATCTAGAGTCTATCGACTGCAGGTAGGTAAATCTTTGCAACGTTGTACAGTCTCGTTTTCACGTAAACAAGGGAAATGAAAACAAACGTATATGAACAAGGAAACCTAGGAACGATACTGCCGGAAGTGAAAGGTCGTAAATGAAATTTGTTTTTTTTTTACCAATCTCCAGGTGAGTTTTCCTTAATATTACTTGACGAGGACAAAGGGAAAAACCCGACACGAGCGTTTCTTGGTGGTTTCAGTTGAGAATCCTTCTTTCAAAAATTATCGAGACGGCCCCATGTAAAATCCCTGAAGGCGGACCGCGGGAAGGTTCTGGAAGCTCACTGAGTGACCTTTTACTTTCAGGCTCTACAGACAATTCACAACAGCGCGCCTCCAAAAGTTTGAAACGCATTGGCAAATTACAATGCGCGAAATCTATTGAGTAGCTTAGAATAATCCATTGGTTGTAATCATGAGATGCGCAGAAATAAATGAATATTCCACAGGGCTCCTATGAAATATAAAGCAGCCCTAAACCATTCCTGGTGGCTTTAACCGGTAGCTTTGTGCTGGAGTCATATCATATTCGTTGGTATTCAGACATAATGAGGTCACCATATGCTCAGGTTGTTCATGTGCATTTCTGCTGCTGTCAAGAATGTCATGACCAGTCCACCCATTAAAAGGTAGCACTGGAACTACATTGTTTACTGTGCGTGGTATCACCAAAGTATCATTGACTCATTGGCCCATTGCAAGGTAGAACTGGAACCACTCACCCAAGAATCATTGTCTCATTGACCCATTGCAAGGCAAAACTGGAACTACATTGTTTACTGTGTGTGGTATCACCAGAGTATCATTGACTCATTGACCCATTGCGAGGCAGAACTGGAACTACTCACCCAAGTATCATTGTCTCATTGACCCATTGCACCATTGCAAGGCAGAACTGGAGCTTCATTGTTACTGTGTGTGGTA
>NW_019091355.1:3854374-3880375 GCF_001949145.1 Acanthaster planci | reverse complement strand
TCACCCAAGTATCATTGACTCATTGACCCATTGCAAGGCAGAACTGGAACTACATTGTTTACTGTGTGTGGTATCACCCAAGTATCGTTGACTTTTAATTAATTCTGGTCGACAGAGCAGTCTATTTTAGAAGTGCCATGTGGTATGCGCGTTGCATCTCTCTCAGACCAATCCGGTTCCGGTAAGTGTGACGTCACTGCTCTGTGAGTTCAAACCATTCCCACTGCACAGAGAGTTACATGGAACCATGGAACTGGAAATTGACGCGCAACTTTACTGTTCGTCCAATGGATTGTTGTGACTCGCCAAAATGAGCCCACGCGCTGAAGTTAATACTCATGCATGCACGACCGTGGTTGCTCCTCGGATGTATCTAACTTATAGAGCCAGGTTGGTGCAGCCGTGTTCCTTCCCTCACCTCCCACCTCTGCAACCCGGGCTCGAAGCCCGTGTCAGCCGATGCATGGATTGGGTTTCCCAGTTCCTACCCGACTCCATGGGTTTTTACCCCGACCATACTTCTTCCGCTGTCCTCACTATGTCTGTCTCTCACTGTCTCCTTTCTGCGGTTTTCTTCGTACTTGTGAAATACAATGCCTTGGCCTCAGAAGGATCCCTGGTATCATAACGAGGAGTTGACAGGAACAATAATATTCAATTGTGAGAGTGATTGAAGTGATTTCTCTTCCTTACAGTAACTCGCCTTTTTTGTCTGTATTTTTTCCTCAGGTGGTCTTTACAACAAAGATTTATCATCTAAACATTAGCAGCAAGGGAAGCATCTGTTTAGACATCCTAAGGTCACAGTGGTCACCGGCCTTTACGATCTCTAAAGGTAGACTCCTTTCCATCTCTGAGAACTTTTTCTAAGGGAAAGGGAATTTTTATCAGTGTTTCACTGCATTCTGATTTACATGTCTACCAAAGTCAGGCTGTTATCCAGAATGTCGTTCGACAAACAGATGGGTTCACAGCACGTTTTACCGCAGATCGTCAGCAAGTTATGGCGATTGCTCGGGCAAGATGGTACACGTGTTGACCCTTGCAGCTCCGTGACACGAGATTACGGTGTGGATGCTTTGGGGAGTAGTTCCTTGAGGATGGATTGGATATAGGATGAGAAATCGTTACGAAACAAGTATGGCAGTTTGTGATTGTCCCATACTTTCTGGGGTTTCCTCCCATGCACCTCTTATTAAACTGTAACCGCTTCTTATTGTCTCCTCTCCCAGAATGTGGGTGAATGTAGATCGTATGGCGGCTGCGTTTATATGTATTCATTGTACCACGTTTAATGTCTTCATTGTACAGCGCATTTGAACCTATTTATATGAAAGTTGCACTTTATAAATGAATGAATTATTATTTATTATATAAAATACTGTTTTCATTACGGGAAAAGGGTGCATTACATTGTATTGACGAGTGATAAAAGATTGCCAAGAATACGAAAACTCAAAAATCCTATATAACACAGCAAACAATGACAGAATTTCAGCTTTTTAAATAACAGATCACAGTTCCTGATGCAGCAAATGTTTGCATCTTGGTAGAGGCGCTTATTGATTAAGTGACATCATGACATCGATTGTAAAAGTGACAAAGTTGTGCATCATTTTGCCCCAAAACACATCGAAACCATTGCACCAGTTCAGTATGGAGTCATACAGCGTCTCTTCCACGACTGTCTACGTCTTGACGTCTTGCGGACCGTCTATGTTAAAGTCTGGTTTCCTTTAGTCGTTTGTAACGCAGAGGGTCAAGACGTCAAGACGCAGACAGTCACGGAAGAGACGTCATCCACCAAAAAAAATTTTTTTAAAGGCGTCTAAAACTCTGAAATTTTTCGCAAAAAAATGCCTTTTTTAGGTTGCAATGCTGCTTCTTCAAGCAAAACTGGTACTCCAGTTTGATGTAGTTTGTTAATGGTTAGCTATTTTGTTGACGATCAGGGATGCATAATTATGCTCGTAATAAGGAGAAAATGGACAAAATGAGTGGTACTAAGCGACAGAAGCATCGTTGTACGCCCGTCATGCCAACGTACGTGTTTATATAGGCATACTCAGCGACTTGACAGTCGGCAAAGTTGAACCGGGATCCGTCTGGGGCTGGTTTGCGCTGGTGGCGACACTGCCATTTGACATGTTTCCATAATGTCTGCGTTGCAGTTTGCGTCTGGATTGCGTTGCTCCCTGCGTTTCTCACGTCTATATGGAAACCAGGCTCAAGTTTGTGGGAAAGATCACCGTTATCCGTCATTTCTTGCGGCCAGGCAACATCGCCTGTTCGCGTGACGTGTGAATGATACATGCGCGCTTGTAGCACATCACGTGATTAGTTCGCGACCAATAAAAATTCACTCATCTGTGATCGTGGTATACCAAGATTAGTTGTGGACCGGGAGTTGCACTTCGCTGTCCTGTAATGAAATACTTTCTCGGTTTTTTTTTTATTTCGTCACCTGCAGTGTTACTGTCAATCTACGAGCTCCTCATCAAACCCGACCCAGACGACCCCTTGGTTCCCGAAATAGCCAGTATATATAAGACTGATAGAAAGAAATACGAAGAGCTGGCCAAGGAGTGGACGCAAAAGTACGCCATGTGATCAGCCGCTCCCCCTAAACAAACAAAAGAAAATGACGAGTTTAAAGGGCTCAGCATCAACAAACGGGACAAATCCACAACCAAGGGACTGTCATCGCTTGCGGTTTACAGTCTCGGATGGCTCAGTGTCGTGAAGAAAAATATGCAATCTGGCGATTAATCTACCGAAACCGTTCCTCGTATGCCACACCATTACATTATTCTGGATTTTGGTCACCTCTTTTTCTGTTACTGGATTCAATATGTCATATATGCGTATAGTGGCTTCTCGTTTGAACCAAAAATGTCGTCCGCCGCCCCGATCCTGACTGGGACATGTCAGTTACTATATTAAACAGTTTTACAGTCAACGGCAAAAAGGAGGAACGGAGAATTTTCAAGATCATTAACATGCACACTGACTAGTAGGGGCCCTAGTATGGATCCCCAAGGTATACCAAATGAGATGTTACAAGAGAAAGAGGAGTTTCATTTACCTTGACAAATTCTTTTCGATTACAAAGGTAGCTCCCAAATCACTCCAACGCAATTCCTCTGCCATAATGCTATAATAATCTAATTTAAACAGAAGTATGTCATGGTTAACAGTTTTAAAGGCCTTGGAGATGTCTAGAAATATACCAATATAGTAGAGACTGATAAGCCCAAATCAATCGTTATTTTGTCGAGTAGCTTAATTATGGTATGCGAAGTGGAATGGTTCTCTCAAAATCCAGATTGATTATTTGAAATTGTGTTACTTTACGCTTATAAATCATATGTTCTAGGACGTTTTAAAAAGATATAAATTGGTGTGTATAATTATTAAAAAGAGAAAAGAGTACCATTCTTCAAGATTTGGGTGACTCTCGCAATTTTCGTATCCTCAGGTTCTACACCAGTAGAGAAAGATAAATTAATGACAAATAAGGCAGAGAGACAGCATGGACCACAGTCTTCAACAATATGCAACCAATTTCATCAACTCGTACACCTTTTATTAGGTAATTTACTAACTACATTAATGATTTCTCCTTCTGTAGCTTGGGAGAAAAGGGCAGTTCAAGTATTTTGGTCGGGATTTGTTGAGTATATTGGGAGGAATTATGTCGTAGACAGAAGAAAAGTAATTATAGAGGGATCCCAATACAAAGCTTTAGGCGTCGATCTGCGCACTTCCCGTTCGAAAACGAGGCTGTGTACGTCAGCTTCAATTCTTAATACGATCAGACGATTGGAAGTAAGGAGTCAAGACACCAAATACATAAAGGTATGTTAAATTCAGACTTTTTAAGCTGCAAGTTTTTGTGGAAGAGTCTTTCAGGATGACTCGACCCGTAAAATCAAAAGAAAAATAACGACAATTGACCGCGAACTAACGTACCTGCGATGGTCGTGTACCGCCATGTGCAGGGGGCGTGGTTTAAACTGAAGTAGCGTCACACATACGAAGGGTATACTGCACTCGGTTTCGATGCCGATACGCGCTAATGTAAAATCCCTCTATTTGAGTAATTTACTATTATTATGGATTATTAACAGACTTGCCTGCAGTTTCAGTTGATGTAATTGTAGGGTGCTGGCTGGTTTTAAATTAGGTTAGTTATTGATAATTTTCCATGTGTTTTTGATATTACCCTGTTGGGTACTAAATTGGTTAATAGTTATTTCGTTTAGCATTACGAAGCACAGTTGTTAACATGTTTTTGTCGCGTACACATTCAGAACGGTTTAGGGCAGTGGGGTCAGAGGTATATCTATGGTAAAGGTTGTTTTGGTGAGAGATAGATTTACACAGGCTGATGGTGACCCAGGATAATTAAGGAATACGTTTGCTTTGATTCACTTTTTCTTGGCTTTAATGGAAATCATTTATCAAGATTCGCATTAAAAATGTTCATGAAGTTAATGAAAGCTAAATTGATGTCCGGTGCATTGAATACGGAGCTCCAATCACTAGAATTTAGTCCTTATTTTAAATTCAAGAGATTTTCAGGAGAATAATCTTACCAGGGGTTAAGCAGTTTTGGCAGATGTAAAGAAGTAAATATGGGAAAATGGTCACATAAATCTGATAGTACAATTACAGATTTTAGAGTTGGTAATATATTTGACAAAATATTGTCTATTAGAGTGGCCGAAAAGTGTTGGTAGTCTAGTGGGTCTGTTGATTAAAAATTAAACTAGTTAACAGCGAATTAGTCATTGTTACCGATACCGTGGCAGCATTTATTAAAAAATCGCCATTTTGGGAGTTCAGTGCCACCACGAGAATGTTCAGAGTAAAAACGATGAGGACGTATGAGGGCGGCAAACAAATCTAGTGTTTTGATTATGTCATAATACGACTCTCAGGCTTGTTACCCAAAAGGTTTTTTTGGGGGGGGTTGGTTTGGTTTGGTTTGGTTTGGTTTGGTTTGGTTTGGTTTTGATCTTGCAGCCGAAATATGGGGGCTTTATAGCACAAGAAAAGAGAAAAAACGAGTAAAGTAAGTTGGATGTCATTCTCGGCAAATGACTACGGCTATCTGCACGAATTTCATTATGACCCTACTCTGGTTCAAATTGGGACGGTTCAACTTCATCATACGATCCAGTGTTGATCAACATTGTCGATGGAAAAGCATTTTCAAGTCGATGTCACTGCCCGACCAAATTAATTCACTTCCACGGGCATGTTCGCCCCATAGATATGAGAAGAGTAAAAAACTTATTGCTCCAGTAAAACTAAAATTGTCAGCCTTAACATCATTTTTTACACCTCATAAACATGTATACCTCTACACTTTTGGTCGGTATTTCCATAGCCCTGCTGTATTTTATAGTACCAGTTTTGCATTTGTCCTTGTGGTGGTCATTTTCATGACATGGGGACATGGTGGCCGTTTCCAAGCTGCATAGCGAGAGGACTGTCGCCAACCAAAAAGTACGATTTCCACACGTTAACTCTCCTATGTTTGAAGATGCAATTTCCTGTTTGCCCTTTATTATAAATAACTCGGGTAAGAAAGAGTTTTTAGACTTTCATTGATGCGTAAACTTACCTGAAAGTGAGGTTACTGAGCATGACAGCGTACGCACAGACGTAATTCTTGTACATGTATTAGTGTCACACACGAGTCGACTGCATAGGACTATTTATTTCAGGAAAGGCTTTTCCATAAATCTACATTGTCGAGGAGGCGCTAACTCCAAGGTACAATAATTTGTCGTCTGAGCTAAGGTTTGGTGGGTGAATTAATTTTCTTGATTAGGCAATATTTACAGCACCTGCATGCGTGTGTAGCTTGTCTATCATGTATTTCGTGCTTTAGTGAGACAGTTTTATAACATCTAGTTGTGAGTTTATGAGGGGTTTCGCGTAATTTGTGGTAGTTGTACAGATTTTGGTTCAATCTGGCAGAGCTGTGAAGCAAATTTAGCATAAGCCTGTCCTTTTTATGAGTCTCCCTGACCGGGCGAGAATTTTTTTACAGAACTATAGTCGACTTGAATAGGGCCTTAAGGCTACAGCTTGGCTCTTGGGGATTCAGAGGCGTGAAAATTGGTCTCCTTTCAAACTAGTCTCCTCTCAAGACTGGCAATAAAACCATTTTCCAATAGGAAAGCACTCGGTGTATCCCCTGAAGCTCTGTTTTAAAAAAATAAATGTTGACAAGTCGGCCAAAATGACGACCCTTTCAGAGCTTCCCAAATGCAGAGAAGGCCTACGTTCGACAATAAAAAGCGCAGTTTCCAAACTTAAATCCTCCCTTTTTTCCAGCCATAATTTCCTTTGTGCCCATAAATATTGCTTAGATCCTACATCTGTTGACAAGCGCATTACTTAAAGGTAAATTTACGAACCTCAGATTGGCTGTGAAAAATTTGCACTTTTCAGGGGGGCAGAGCACCTGTTTATTTTTGTTCTGTAGAATTAGAAGAGGTTACAAAAATCTTTCGCTTCTGGTCAGGGCGCGCGTTGATTTCAAGCATGAGCGTCAATCTTTTTTTCTCTTCGATAGCTGCAACAGCGCCCTCTATTGCCGCACTGCCACAACATGGGGAGCAACAAGGAACGAAGAAGGGCACAAAGGCAAATGATGGAGGATACCAAGGTACATGTAAATGAAGACACACACACAAAAAAAAAATCGTAACCCACTCTGTTTGTACAATCCAACCCTGGAGAAGGGGGAAAAAAGCCGCGTCGCTGTATCAATTCCGGAACATCAGTCTGACCAGAGACAAACTTGGGGGGGGGATCCCGCTTGTGCGTTCACTCACTCACTCGGGAACGCCCTGTGGTTTGTGCGATGCATTGTGATTATTGAACGATCTTCGCTTTGACCGTACTGAACAAGGACTGCAATTTTCTTAATGTTTCTCAGAGCACTGAATACAAAACACGAAACGAGCCAACCTGATGAAACCTACAGTAAAATGTCGAACTCCAAAGCTGGCCAGTCATAAAAATCTGCGGCAAAATCCATAGGTGTATTAACCAAACGTTTTTCTGTTTTCTCAAACTTTCTGAAAATCGAAGATTATTATGACATACATGTAAATTGAATACGGATGAATTGGATACGACAAACCACGAGTTCTCTTGGATCTCTTTAATGGCATTAATGCAGATTACACTAGAAATTAGAGAGAATTTCGCACCGTTTTTAAAAATAAATATTGGTTGGGGGTTGTAGATGTAATGCTAAAAACTATTAAGGCAGTTACAGAGATAAATCTCGCTGTTCTCTTGATAATTTAGCCAATAACTGCAACGCACAAAGTCAGAAAGGGTTTGACTTGGGGTGTGCCAGAAATTGTAGTTGATTTGAAACATGGTGGTTTATGGAATATGGGATTGGTTTGATTTTCTTTTAATTTCCAGCCTGAAAATAAACTTTCTGTGATCCTTTAAAATCTTCCAGAAAAAAGTTTAATGCACATTTTGGACATTGAACTTCAGTCTGTTTAAAAGTTACTCTCACACTTACATGAAGACTATTCAGTACGGGCCCCCCCCCGAAAAGAAAACCTGGGCAGCTGAGTAATAAAGGATCTGAAGATATGGAAGCGCTCTCCAAAAACTATACGCTAGAGTTTCAGAAATTGCTACTTTTTTTAGACACGCTTAATGTGTTGATTAAACCGACTTTCCAAGGTCTTTATTTGAATTTCCCGAAGTAGGCTTCGGACACTTCTGACGGGCTTACATTTTATCAAGTCAACGGGTTCAAAAAGGGGGCAATTATGCTGCTTAATTTCAACGCTGAATTTCACCCACCCTGATCCCGGCGATCGCATGCCTTTTGCAGGATTGAACTTGAAACATTCATGAAGTACTGAAGCGATGGCTGTTGCGCAGTCCTGCACTAATTCATGGCTTATTTTTATTTTATTTTTTTTCACGTTATTTCTTGCTCTCAAGAGTACCGGAAGCGCACCATCAGGGGTCAGACTTTTATAGCCATGACGTCATGGAAATATGTGGTCACGTTACGGGACATGAATATTCAAATTATTGCGCATTGCGGAATCAGTCGGTGGTGACGAGTAATGCAGGATCGATGCCAGAAAAAAATCTTAGAATCGATGTTTTATACCTACGGGAAAGAATCAAGCGACAGGCGGGAAGAGAAAGGTGTTTAGTTTGCCATCACAATTATTTGTTTAGTTTGGTATTGTACAAATGAAAATCAAAGTACGTTTCTTTAGCGTTGTATACAATTTTACATTTGCTCAGTGAGATAAAAACCTGTAGAATGAAAGCCCCCGTTTCGGAACACTAAGAAATTTCAGTACCATAGTATCGAAACTGATACTGTCGGTGTAGTTTGAATCGAATAATGACTGTCGAAAATTTGAGTGGCATGCAGCAGCGCAGCGCAGGCGCTAGGTAAAGGTGAAAAAAAAGCAAAAGAAAGGCGAAGAAGGAAGTCGAATTGGTCATTGTTTAGAGTCTCTAGATTCTTCTCCCAACAAATTAACTAACTTCAACAGATATGGCATTAAAGAGAATAAATAAGGTAATTATTCCAAGTTTATTTGTGATGAATTGATTGCCTCTTTTGTGTCCTAGCCTATTTGACGAAATCTTCGACATGGGCATCGGGCAGTACTTACATGGCCACGATGACTGAATGGTTTGTATTGTATTTTGTGTTGCATGACGACATCAGGATCATATCATGTGCCCGCCCTAAAAGCCAACTAATAATGAACTAACGTTGGCCTGTTTTCATCATGTCGTTTTAATTTGTATTTCGTTGGTTTTGGGTCTCGTAATTGTGTATTCTGATTACAGTTGGTCATAAACACTTCTCCCCAGGGTTTAGAAGTAGGCCTGAGCCTTTTCTGAGGCTTTAGACCCTAGATTTTTTGTTAGATAAGACAGCCCTAACTTAGCACATGAAGTAGCTCTACTAAGTGGAGCGTTAATATTCCTCTTTTTCAATTTTGGAGGGAATCATCATACATGTACTAATGCTCCACACCTCTACATAGAGTCAGATTGAAACGGTGCTCAAAAATTCCAAAGACCCACCAAAAATACCTCTATGGCTTCCGTAAATGTCAATGTCAAACGGTTTAGAAGGGAAAAAAAAGTTGTTTACTTAGAAAACACTTTTTTTCAGACCAGTCTTATAGGGTTCGTGTACGAGGTGTCAAGTGGCGTCGGTATATGGAACCCTTTCCCATATGTACTCCCAAAATTGTGAGGCACTGTCTTTGTGCCTCACAGTTCCAAGTTTTCATTGCTTTGTAACGCTATGGGATTCAGAATGTGCACTTTTTTCATCAAATCTTCCCCCAAAAGCCGGCCCAACTAACTTATATTTGCGACCAGTCCAACAATACAGCCTCATTTCCACTGGAACAATCTTGCCACACAATGTTGGTTCCCCATGAAGGAATGTGTACATGACCGATGGAGTCGAAGTTTCCCTTGAGGTGATGTATACGTCGTACGTCACTGGACTTATCGCCATCCCTATTATATATGTTCGGAGGACTGAGACGGGAACCAGTCTTCCGTTCAACAGATATGTGCCACAGTACGCAGCTCAAATGTGCATATTGTTTGTTGAAGAGAGGCAAGATAGTAAGTAATAGGTCTGAATTTTGCCAAAAATAGCTTATAGATGGTCCCAAAAAATGATCACTTGTTAGATATTATATAGTGTGGACAGCTTTTGGGGAGAGGTTTGATTGAAAAAGTGCAGTGTTAGACAGATTAAGCGGGCACATTCAGAATTCGCTAGCGTTATCACAAAGCAGTGAATATTCAGCACTGTGAAGCACCAGGAGAGTGCTTCCAAATACTGAGCGAAGTACGCATACTGACCTACAATCCCGACGTACTCAGATTGAACCCACTCGTGGGATATTTTTTTTCCCCTCCTCAATTAACAAAAAGTTTTACCGCGGATTCAAAGTTTTTCAGTCAGTTAAGGAAGGTACATATATTTCGCAAATCGCATTTTTATTCTTCACACAGGTACCCCTATGGTATTGCCAAGGTCAAAAACGAGAGGTCACATGATAATTCCAAAAATAGCATATTGGGTATAGTGCTGGTGACATCGGGGTCCATGAATCTAGCTACAAATAAGGATGCCACTAACTTTTCCCCACAGGTACTTACTAGCCTTTGGAAAGCATTTACATGACCTAAAAAGTCAAATTTGGCAGGGAAAATGTTGAAATAGTCACTAGGAAAAGACACAATTTTTCAAACAAGTTTCCAGGCCTTAAATTGAATTTTTTTTGTTAGGGCACTGCCATTTGTCATTGGTGGGATGGCGTAAATAAATGGCACTAAGGCCAAATGTGAGGGCATTAATGCCATCAGCATACCAAAGTTATGGTCATTGATGCCATCCCGATATTTTTTTGGAAATGTAAAAGTGTAAATAATTCACAGAAAAAGTAGGACTCGCATTATACCTGAACGTGTCCATGATTGGTGCCAAACCAGCAGCCGAGTGTTGAAAGGCTTTGGCTCATTTTTACTGCAGGCGTTCTTTCCTCGGCATTTCGCTTACCACAAACACTGGCCAGTCAACTGAATGATTTTGCGCACAATAACGTACGTGAGAATCAGGGTAGTCACTATCGATGTCGTGTATATACAGTTCGGATATCGCGCGGCGCGTGGCACTAAACTGCAAACACTACATTACGGTGTTAGTTAAAATACTGCCATGACCATACAGTTGTCCCATGTGCATGAAAGACGTAGAGCCCTCAATATATACTGTTAACGCGTACACATTGATGAGCACTGAGTTTTAGACTAACATTATTGCATGATACATTAAAATGCTTGACTTGGGCCTGCGCTGTTGTGTTAAGTCTTTGGATAGGCCGGCGGGTGTCGCTTGTGCCACGCCTGTGATCATGCAGTGTGCATGGAGCGGGCCAGCCAGGTCGCTGGTGCGCAGCGGGCTGAGTGTACGATATCCCCACTTACACACAGTGCACGCACGCCCTGCATATGCGGGCATGCCATGCATTTTGATGGCACGGCGCAATGTTACGGTCGAATGTGAACGATCATGGAACGATGTGTATGTCGCTTTCCATGCCACTTTCCATGTATCTTGCTGAATGGGGGCAGTTGATCTGTACATGTTGGGCACTACAGCCAAGAGAAAAAAGGGGCACTGCCATCTCGGCTGTGAAACACGATCACTTTTTGGAGGAACCACGGCCAAATGGGAGGGCACTGACGGCCATGGCCATCGAGGCCGTCGGGAAATTTGAGGCCTGAGTTTCTTAGGGTTTGTGCATATTGGTCAAGCAGCATCCGTATGTGGAATTTTTGCCACATGTTTACTTACTATACATGGTTTTTCTTTCTTTTTCGGTAGATTAATTCCCTCGAAGGATTTTTTTTTTAAAAAGGGAAATAAGGACCGAAATCCATTTGGTCAGGTTCGTATTTCCTATGTACCCGACTTGGGCAAAAAGTATCCAGAAACCTGTCCAAACTGCAGTAACAATAGCAGCAGTGTTTTTCGTTGGACTCTCTGAATTATTTCTTCTACATTTGAAGATGGTCTGCGATAGTCGTAAAGCTTGTATGTCCAAATGTTGAAAGATGCAACGTTTACAGTCCGAGTTTATACTTGGACTAGGCATAGGCCTAACCCATTTTGGGGTAAGCCTGAAAGAATGTGTAAGCACTTCAACAGTGGAAGCAGGACCTCATCAAGTGTCTCCAGTTGATGCCTCGGCAGTTGATTACAATGGAGCCGCGATTTTGATGTGATTAAATGCAAAGTGTGAAACAGATTATCAGATTAAAAATAATCCCTAATGCTCGATGTAGCCAATCACAGATTGTTGTGGAATTGGCCATGTTCAATAAATTTAGCAAATGGTACGATTACGACTCTGGGCCGTTTCACGTCTGAAGCTGCACTATGTGCCGTTGGGGGGGATGCTATGCTAACAACATTTTTAACTGTTGTTTTCTGTAGGAGGTGAGAGACGATTTGCACAAATTGATAAGGCCATTTCTCTCATTTTTTCCCCCTTTGTAGGAACTTCAGGATTTCGGGCGTGACCCCCCAGCCCAGTGTTCAGCAGGTCCTGTTGGAGATGACTGTAAGTCGAGTTGTGTGGGCGGGATGAAGGGAGAGCATGGCTAGGTTCACATGGAAGCAAATAAGGGCTCTGCAAAGCTAGTTTTGCTGTTGGACCCAAAAAAAAATCCAGTTTATTTCCTCAGCATTCCATTAGTTGGGTAGCAGCTGTACAGCAGCTGATAGAGTGTACTTATTGTAGAAAAATTCTGTTCTTGAATATTCGAATATTTATTTCCAAAGCCAGTATTTGGAGGTGAAAAATCAATGCCAAAATTACAAAACTGCATTTTGAGAGCATATTTCCAGGTGTTGCAAGTACGCTTGCAGGCCCAATACAAAACAGTAGGGCCAAACATTAGCTTTCCATCATATTTTGTGTCGGCCTTTGTGGGAATTGGTACTACCCAATATTCAAGTGTTCAGTTAAATGAAAGGTCAAATATCTTATTCTCTTTCTCATTGATTCAGCTTAAGATCTGTCACTGTAAAATAGATATTGTGTTTCATTTTACACGACTTTTCATTTTAGTTTTGTTTTGTACTGAAGTGATTTGGCTTTTTCTTTTTAAGGTAGAATTCCCAGTCCACATTTTGTTCGAGACCCACTACAGAATATGTAGCTTTTTAACTGCCTTTGATTTTGAAAGAAACCGCAGTGAGATTTGCCAGTAAAAGTTCATATTTGCATGTATGGTCCGACAGTGTAGGCATAGATGTCCATTTCAAGAACAGGTGATTTTTATCACGCTGCCCACGGCTTTGTGAAAAGAAAATGACATATTGCCCTTTTGTCCCTCTATTCGCAGTGTTTCACTGGCAGGCAACTATAATGGGTCCAGTAAGTATTCCGTTATTGTCTCTTGTGATATCACTCTTTCTGGTTACAATGAATAGAGGCTCTGCCCAATTAAGAATCTGCTCATCTATCTTTGCCTAGTACTGAAAGCCAGCTCTACAGCTCTAGGGTTCAATTTGGACTCGGATTGGAGGTGCCATGTTTGTCTATGTCTTGCTCGGTTCGGCAGTTTTACTCAAGCACCACCTTTACCCAGACATCTAAACCATTACTGCGAGGGCCTTGGGCTGATCAGCCATCCGCCAGAATGAGATACCGGTATGGTACTGAGATACTAGGGATTGTGGAGGAACTTCATTGTAATCGACGCCCATTCTCAAGACTTCACGAATTGACAATCAGTGACACTATTTATTTGACCTTGCTCGGGAACTTACCTCGGGCACTGTGACACGATCCGTCTGCATCAGTGCCTTATGTTTGTCCCATTGTTTGTGGATGCAAAGGATGTAAGTGCAGAATGGGTGAAACAAAAAAATACAAAAACGACAAGACTGAACAGCAATAGGATGCCGAAGTTGGAGCTGGAACATAGGTTTTCAAGGCCAGGCTACACTTCCATGAGTGCCGAAACAAAGTGAATTTGACATCACAAATGACTTTTGATGGAAACTTGCTAGAGTTGCAGCATGTTAGGTCTTGATGCTAATTCTTTTTTTGCAAGTTTTCTTGGAGTAGATGGATGGAGTAGATGAATGAAAATTTGTCCTAGTCTTCACATCGTGTCTTGTATTTATGAGCCTGACTTGCCCGAGCATCCTGGGCCCCTCCATGTTGATATTGTATTAAAATCTGAATTTCCCCTTTCGTTATTGTGATAACTGCCAGCAGATGTAATGACTGTGCGATTTTCTGAACCAGTTAGTCATTTCCATAGCATTTATATAGGGGATCGTCCAGAGTCCCACAGCATGTAAGAATAGAAACTAAACTTTGCCTTTTTCGCAGGCCGTTTCAGTTCAACAAGTGTAACTCATGAGCAAGCTTCCGTAGTCGTTCTTTCACTTCTACTTAAGCCTGTACTTGGGTGAGAAAAAAATGGTTTGAGTGAGAGTTGAATCCACGACCTTCCCAAGAGCGTATTCAAGTTTATCTTCAGAGCTGATGTTGTTGGACGTGTCATTAGTAACAGATGAATTGAGCTGGATTCTTGTGTGGTTGAAGTGTTGGCTTAAAGTTGAATTTGGGGTTTTATTTTCCCTTTGTTTGTACACGACTCAAACAAGTTAAGGACCACTCTTTTCTTAACTGGTAAGTTTTTTCCAAGCAACGAGTGGGGTCTAGTTCTTTCATGTGTTCGTTTGTCGTTTGTTTCAAAACATCAAATACACATTTGCAGTAGTAGAATATCTCATATAAAAAGGAATACACCAAATAGAAAGTGGTCCTTAACTTTTTTTGGAGTAGCGTAGTTCGGTGAGTTTGTTATGTATCTGTTTGTCTGTGTCTGTTTCTTCCACATGTGCGGGTCACTGATCATTGGGGGCTTTTTCCTGTGACTCATCGTTTTTACTTTCATTTTCGTATTGACACAAATCAAGGTGAACCTATACAAAATGCTAAAATGAAAGTAACCCACTGCCATTTTTCAGGGGTTGAACTGCAAGGGAAACCCCCTGCTCTACACTGGGTATCTGTGGGTAATATTTAGACAACATTACATAATTGGATCACATGTACTTGAAATTCACCGGAATTGAATAATGTCTCCATGGTGTGATGTTTCTGGTGGTTTTTGTCTTCCTCCCGCAGCCGGAAAGCGCCTATCAAGGTGGTGTCTTTTTTCTGACCATACACTTTCCAACAGATTACCCCTTCAAACCACCCAAGGTGAGTGTGTGACTTCACGTTGCCTTTCAAAGTATTCAAGGACATTTAGTTTGCACCAAGGACTGTTGCTGTGACGTTTTAATTCCAATCGTCAGTTAAGTCGTGTCACTTTTATTGTCCAAATGGACCGTTAATTTTCAAAGTGAGTCTGTGCCAGCATTTAGGACAAACTACTCAGGGTTTCTTCCCATTCCATAGTGCGCTTGGAACCATCGTCCATGCACTTGATTGTAATCACAAAAACTAATGAATAAAATGCCCTGGCGCTTTTTTTAAGATTCAGTGAAAATTGGACATTGTATATTCACCTTGTGTAATTACCTTGGGGTGTGATACATGTTGGCTATTTTGTCACGTTAACCAACCAGATGGTGGTCAGATTCACATTGTCTCAAGGATCGGCACTGCCAACACAGCATCAGGCATCTAATTAGCCCATGTGCTGATGGTATCATGCTTTAAGATGTACATTTGTACAGTTTACCGTGAAGCTTCAAATCCATTGTTTCCACACGTTCCCATGAGAAAGTGCATGTGTAAAGAAAGCACGACGTCACCAGTATGTGGGCTCTTGGTAGCTTTGTACTGGAATCAACATGTTCTCTGTATTCAGACTGGCCGAGGTCACAGGTATAAGCACCATGTGGGGGTTCATATACATTTCTTTTGCTTGTAGGAATTTAATCGTCATCAGCACCCATTACAAGGTTGATGAAACGGCAGAACTGCAGATACATTGTACACTGTGCACGTGATATCACTCGAGGAAATAGCTTTAATTCTGGTTGACAGATCAGTGTTGACGGATTCCGTCCATATAAACTAATCCGGCAACCAGAATTAGAAGGCCATTACTGCTGAGCCGTCCTGTGCACAAAAGATGCATAGTGCGCACGTTGCATTGCCCTCAGTCCTGTAGGATGTTGTGACTTGCCAAAACGCGCGCGCTCAAGCTGAAGCTTACGCATGAGTGTGGTGGCCCGGCAGGAATGGCATCTCCTCAGATTTTGTCTATTCTGGGGAGCCAGACAGTGTGCCTTCCTCACCTTCCACCTCTGCGATCCAGGTTCGAAGCCCACCCTAGCTGACACAGTGATTGAGTTTCCCAGTTCCCTACCTGAATTCATGGGTTTTACCAACGTTCTAGGCTTTTCCTCCCTATATTGCTTCTCACTGTCTCCCTTCTCTAGTTTCTTTATACTTGCGACCTAGAATCTTTTTTAATCCTTGGTTTCATTACCAGTAGTTGACAGGAACATCGATATTCAGTTGTGATGTGAGTTGTTGTGATTGAATTGATTTCCCTTCCTGCCAGTAACTTGCCTTTTTTGTCTGTATTTTTCCATTAGGTGGCCTTTACAACAAAAATTTATCATCCAAACATTAACAGCAATGGAAGCATCTGTTTAGACATCCTAAGGTCACAGTGGTCACCGGCACTCACGATCTCTAAAGGTAGAGTCCTTTTCATCCAAAAGAATTTGTATTTGGAAGGGAGGGAGAAATCTTCATAAGTTTTTCACTGTTCAGCTGTACTTGCCTCGCAAAACAGGCTCTCATCCAAAATGTAGTTTGACAAACAAATGGGTTCACAGCATGTTTTTACCGAAGGTCACTGGCACGTTACAACGATTGCTCGAGCAAGATAGTACACAGTCGTTGACCCTTGCAGCCCCCTGAAGCGAGAGTACAGTGTGGATACTTCAGGGAATGAAATTCAACACCTGAATCAAAATTGAGAGGTTTAGTGGTTGGGATGAGAAACTGTTACAAAACAAGTGCAGTACTTTCTAATTGCCCCGTGCAGTTTGCTATTAAATCGGCTTGCGTTTCATAAGAAGGGTGATAGTTTCGTTGCCCATTCTTCAGGCACACTATAACCTGCCCCTAAGTTTCATGATAATCAGGCCTTGCTTTGTGTGTTTTTACACATTGTTTAACGTTTTCATTGCATATCTGTTCAAAGGTTTTAAAAAGACCATTTTTTAATATAACCTCGTGTTCTTGAAATGATTGCCAAGAATGTGAAAACGCAGAAATTCGTTAAAATGCAAACTTATTTTTCACAACAGATCGCAGTTCCTGATGTACCCGATTTTTGCATTTCAGTAGGCACACTTATTGAGAAAGTGACATCATCACATTCATTGTGAAAGAAACAAGGTTGTGCAGTGTTTTGCCCAAATACAAATCATGACCAATTGTAGACATACACCCAATTACAGATTCATGACCAGTTGGGGACCAGGAGTAGCACTTCCTCAGTCATACAATTAAATACTCTCTTATTTTTCTTTTGTGTTTCATCACCTACAGTGTTACTGTCAATCTGCTCGCTCCTCAACGACCCCAACCCAGATGACCCCTTGGTCCCCGACATAGCTCGTCTATATAAGCAAGATAGACCTAAGTATGAAGAGCTGGCCAAGGAGTGGACGAAAAAGTACGCCATGTGATCAGCCGCTCCCCCTAAACATACAAAAAGAAATCACTAAAAGGGCTCAGCATCATCAAACGGGACAAATCCACAACCGTAAGCTTTGAATCAGGAAGTAGGGGTTGGGCAATCTTCTGACCATACAAGTGGGCGGTTCCCCATCATTCCTCCCCCTCCTGTTGTCATTTTCTTTGGGGGAGTTGTCATCTTGTCTTTGTTTTTTTAACAGATACTTGAGTCTTTACTTAATTTGGTTTATTTGTTGATTTTGTGGATTTGTAACACTCAAGGCCATTTACGAGCAAAATGGAAAAGCAACATGTTATTTTAGAGACCCCCCAAACGATTGAAAACAAATTTGGCAAGTTGTTTGGGGTTAAAGAAACGCCATTTTGTAGCCTGTACTGCACAGAAAAATGGATATTTCTGATGTCAGTCTTTGACATTTCTCTGCCAAAAATTTCAAACTCAAAAGGTTTTAAAAAAACACAGGGAAAAGAAGTTTATGGTCAGTGCCCGCATTTCGCGTTAAGTTCCTTTTTTTTTTGGTACTAAATGGCCTTGGTAATTCTAATTTGCTTCTCTGAATTTTGTGTCAGTCTGTTTTTGTATACAACAGCACTAATGGCTCGATGTATCGTTCCCCCCGTGATTTCTTTTTTTCCCCCTCAAACCTTTCCCCCCATCCTTCCCTTACAGTCCGCCAACTCTTTCATGGACAGAAATCAGAAAAAACCTCCCTGCAGCTCACTGAACATTTCTGTCAACTTTGTAGAGACTGTGTTAGGCTTTTTTCCAAAGAGAAATTTTTGTAGAAGATAGGTATCTTTGAGTTGTACTGTAGGTACCACGAATCCGTGTCAAACAAACATTACTCGTGTAAAGGCAAATCTATCGTAATGGGCAGAGTCTTCCTTTTTCAGCGTGGGAAGGGGAGGGACTGTCATCGCTTGCAGTTACTAATCTCAGATGGTTCAGTGTAGCGAAGAGAAATATGCAATTTGGAGATTTGCCCACTGAAACCATTCCTCATACACCACGTCATGACCTCATTCTGGAAATCGGTCACGTCTGTTTCTGTTACGATGGGTTTAGTATGTCTTGTATGTGTATAGTGGCTTCTCGTTTGAACCAAAACGTTGTCTGGTGCCCCGACCCTGACATATTTCAGGTCACCATTCTATTTACAAACACTCTTGTTGGAGAACGTTTAGTCGGAGGAAAGATTTCCTTCAAAAGAAACTTTGCTTAATTTGCTGTGATGTCTAGATTTTTACAAATCGCCACACTTACATGTAAACTCTTGACTACATCTTGTAATATATATTCCCTGTTTATTACATTTTGTACAGACGGTACAAAACATAGACTAAGCCTCTCTCTGGACCCAGTTCCTCTTATGCAGTGTAAACACCAGTGCAAGTCCTGTCGTATCATGGGAACCAACCCATTTTGCCCTCATGTTTTTCTACTTGCCTGTGATCAAACTGAAAAAGACCCACATTTGACGATGGGTGGTACATGTAAGTGGGCCGTTTGCTTTAAATTGATGCAAAGATGAAGTACTTTGAAGCAGGGGTATTCTGCTCTCTTCACCGAACAGCACAGCGTGGTGAGTTCCAACCCCTCTGGGTATGCTCTGTAGACTTTACAGTCGACGAATACAGACACCGCACGTTGCATGTACATCATTAAGTTCCTCACACTTGCTGGGAAGCATGCTGTGGTTTGTACCCTCGTTAGATTGTTGACGCTGGGGTTTGATGAAGATAAAGCCCTGCTAGCAGTCCGCCCGAGAGCTGTTAAAATTTGCCACGCTTTGTGTTAGTGACTGTAAACCCCACAGCTTGATTTGACTGTTCTAGGTACTCCGTAATGCGAGCATTTGATTCGCCATTGTTAACAAACCTGGGTCCTTTAATAATGCCTCGTCTTGTTTCTCCTTTGCTTAGATTACACAAATGCACATACGTGAGATTAACAGGAAATAAATGTTTATCATGTAAAAAACCTGCCAAAAAAGTTTGTGAGAATAGTTTTTCTTTCTTCGACATTTTCTCCCCCTTTTATGTCGGCCAGTCAGTTTGTGGAGGCAGTCTATTATATTTGTGTGTCATACTTCAACTTAATGAGGAGTGAATTTACAAGAACACAGCGTAATCCTCAGATGTATTCATGAGACCAGTGCTTGTAGATTCGTGCCGGTATGACTTTTAACCCCATTGTAACTCAAAGCACCACCCCCCCAACCACCACTCATAGAATGTGACAGAACATTTTGTGTAATTTTGCTGTGCAAAATGTGTCAACTTGAGAATCCTACCCAACCACGCTTACTGTACTGTCCAAAAACAGTGCCATCTTTGAACTATCCCACAGTTCACATGTACTGTGTGGTATTTGCATTATCTCCGTGGCCTGCTGCAAGACCGCAGGTGTGTCCCAAGAGTGTTTGGAAGCAGGGCTGAAAGACAACAAGTATAGGCACTCCACAGGCTAGCTGGTATAATGCAGTTAAATGTCTTCGTTGGTACAGGCCTTTGGGGTTGGCAGATTTTGGCTCTGTTCAGACTATGGTGTATGGATTCCACTTAAAACTGTTGGAAGTGTGTACAGGACCATGGAGTTTAACCATGTTTGCAGAGAACTGCTCCGACCAGCCTCATGCAGATGCCGTGATGCTGTCCCAGGGAAACCGGATTTGGTGATCCTGTATGCCTGAATACAAGTCATACATGTACACGGAAGTGCTTGCTGACTTCACTGCATACAAGCAAGTTAAGCTCAGTAGGTGGACGCAGTAGGACGCAGAAGTGTTGCACTCCAAGCTTAAGTTTATGGCTAAGAATTTTAAACTGTGATAAATGTGCGTTTCTGTTCTAGCTTGAACATCAGACTTACAGTTGAAATGGTGCAAATGCTTAACAATTTTGTCTGTGTGATGTCTTGTGCTGTCTTACTTCCTTGTTTTCCCTGGTTTTTCTTGCATAATTTCCCGAGGTGCTGGCTTGTAGTGAGAAGTGAATGAACAGTGCATAGCCAATTTTACTTCCCTTGTTTGTTTCCTCGTTTGTAGTGTTAGATTTTGCTTGACATTTAATCTGTGCTTCATAAAAATCACTTGGGCAATGGCTTTTATTTTTATTTTATTTTCAAAATCAAATCTTACTTTTAAGAGCCCTACATAAATACATGTACGCCAGAGACCTGTGCTTAGTCAGTACTTGTGATCTGTATGCTTCACGTGTATTAGCATAACTGTGTGACGAAGTAGAGTCGTCAATTTAGAGATCGCATTTAATTGTGTAAAGACATCAATAATGAAGAACAAAAGATTGTAAAAGAAAAAAAATGGAAAAGTCGCACAGTACTTTGAAAAGGAGATTCAACCCTTGTCATTGATTTTTATTTCTGTCAAGACTTCTACTTGTGAACGTGCACATGTATGTACAAGTTTGTGGGGTGTTGCTGATTGCTTTACAGTTGTTGATTTTTTTTTTTTTGATTGCTGAAAATAGTTACAAATCCTCCAAATTCCAGACCAGTGTTAAAAAACTCTGAAGAACCACTTGACACCATGTTTTGGGAAGCAAATATGTGCGACTTTGTGTGCTTGGATTAAAAATTGTGACACCCTAGCCTATTTCAGATGTGCCTGTCGCAAGGTCATTGGTGGTCATAATTGCTGGCCTCATGCTAACTTACTTGTAAAATTTTTTAGTAATGAAGATGAACCTAAAGATCAGAGAAATTATTGCTTTCTTGGACTGTAATTTTAAGTGTTAGTCAATTTTTGTCAGATTTGCTGCCAAAGAGCTTGTTCCCCATTTGGATTCTATGCATTGTGCGATTGTGGCATGTAGGTGCTAGCAGGTGAACACTGCTAGTGAAACCCCCCCCCCCAAAAAAAGATCTTCCCGTGATACGTTTGAACACCAAGGGCTTCCTCCAAGCTTGTGAACTCGCCATGGAGCGGTCTAGACCAACAGATTGGTTTGTTTTTGCTCGTACAATCACGTTCCCTTGAGTTGGGTTGCAATGAGTGTCAGTCATCGTTTGCTGTGAGGACAAGAAATGCTTGTTTGGCCCTGTCTTCCACATCCAAACCAAACTCAAAAGGTTTTTTGGGTGTTAAATGTTCACATACGGGTGATTAAACATTGATTAAACTTGAAATGCCTCTGGATAAGCACGGTCAGTTATTGCATTGATTTGCCTTTGCCCTGACAGCCCTGAATCCTTTGATTTCAATATGATTTTACTCGCACCCTAGGGGGTTAAGGTTAGTAGCACTTTTTCTGTGTTGCAGTATTTCCAAGGCCCGTTAGAACTTCTCCCAACTGCAAGTCTTTTGATTTCATTAATCTCGAACTGAAAAAAGGGATACAAAAAATGTCTAAAACATCCTTTGGGCAAAATGCAATTGCATGGTTATTCCTTTTCAATAGGAGTGTCATTTAAAATAAGACGATAATAAGGCGTACGTTGCTACATCATGTGAGATTCAACTTTCAAACAGAGTTTGGATTTTCAGGGAGGCAAAGCAAAACTCCCATTTCATTCACCCCTATTTTTTTAGGACTACTGTCAAGTTGTTTGTATTATCCACAGAAAAACAAGCCCTCAGATGGGCAGTAATCTGCTATTGGGATATAAAAAGCCAGTCTATCATCAAGCCAGTTATCAAATGTTGCATTCTAACTTGCAACAGCCAGTGAGGCTGAAAGCAGGTTTTCCATGACAAATCATTATCCAGCTTCGAAAATCTAAATTAGCAAGTTAAAGGAGAAACAATAATATATGCCCTGGTCAATCCAGGGGCTTCGCTACAAAAAGGGAGCTCAGAGAACTGCCTTTTATTTTATTATCGGCAAAATTCCTTTCTTGCCATTGATAGTGTTTGTCATTTTTGTGTTGCAGAAGAGAATTATATGAGTCTTTTAAAAAAATATTTATATAAGCTTATGAGTCTTATGAATTTGAAAAGATATAATCTTTTCCAGTGAGGAAAAGCTGGTTTGACTAAGGTCAACCCAACCCAGGTGCTCAAGTACTCAAAGGTGTTGGATTTTGTAGAGCCCCCCCCCCCCGGCCTTTTCACAGTTGCAGTTTCCCCTGCAATAACTGCTGCTCAGCTGTCCAAAACTACAGACTACATTAGGCCAAGGGTTAAAATATTTCCATTCAACTCATATTTTCTTAAATTGAGGTTTCCTTCTACTAATCAATTTTGGAGCATAATTTCCTCTTCATTTGTAAATGAAGTTCCTTTGATGGTTAAAACATCAAACGCCTAGGCTAAAGGTGAAGACCACTAATTCGAGTGAGAATTTCTGGCCAGCTCATTAGAATTAAGAGTGCCCCCACAGTCTTTGAGCTTTCATATGAGAGCAGAATGGCTAAAAACTGCGGTTGAAAAATGGTCGTAAGTGCCCGAGAAAGTTGAGGGTTGCCACTTGAAAAATGGCTGCCATCGGACTACAGAAAAGATCACTTTTCGGGGGGTGATTTTGTTTGTGGGAATAATTAAAAATGTAATTGGTTAACCCACAAAAAATTGAAAAGAAATTGAAGGATTAGGGACTGGACAATAATTTCCTATGTGTTTATGAAATATCAGGGATGTTTATGCATGTTATTGGGCCCTGAACATTGCTGATTTTGCACAGAGCTTGAATTAGTGGACTGTACCCACAAGGCGGCCTTCTCGCCGCACTATAGTCTGGCTCCTTTAAGGCCTTGTGCTTTGCAACGTGATACTACGAGTAATTTACCAAGTGTCGATCAGGTACCGCCCAAGTGTCAAATGGGTAGCACTTTTCAGCTCAACACTGTCGCACTGAGCATGCACTAAGTCAATAAAAATGTGTACCGTAACGATTGATAGAGTTACTCAAGTTCACATATTTTGGTAAGTATTTTACTAACCTATCAGTTAAGTACCTTGTAGACCTGCTGTGTATGACGTCACGAACGTGCGTGACGTTAGTTAGGCCTGATGCCAGCAAAAATGTTCAATACCTTCATGACTTTCATTGGCCTTAGCACCCTGTCATGCCTGTTCCTATATTATTTATAATAAGGAAACGAAGTCTACTTTCTGAACTATCCTAACTAACATTTTGACCTTAAGGACCATTACTAAATCTTGATACTGAGTGAAAGGCCTAGTTTAGGCACAGGACTAAATAGGAGGATGACATCTTGTGTTGTTTTCATCGTGGGACCATCCTGGCTGCTGCCATGGCTGCTGTGATCTGGAAACACCCATGGCATTGGGCAGGACGTGTGACGTGCTGTGCTGTGTAGCGGTGACAGATTGCGAGACTTAAAAATCCTTCAACCCCCCCACCACCCAAAATTGTGGAACCAAGATGCGGAGCAAGCGCTGTCATTGATGGGCTTGACATATGCACAGTCTGATAAACACGAACGGCAACAGAGCAACAGTCAACGGGTGGAAGTGAAAAGTTGGTGAACAAAAATCTCATTTTTTTTCAAAAATATTCAGTCTCATGCTCTGAAACTTTGCTATCCCGCTTTTTAAGAGGTATAGATTAATTGGGCTTGCTGATGGGAAGATTTGATTTAAGAGCGTTTTTACACCTGTGAACCATTTCACTACAAAACTTCTATTCCAAAACCCCATAGCATTATGAGTTACGACACCATGTAAACTGTGTTGGCTCAAAGTCACACGGAGTATGCCAGAGTAGTGACTTTGAATTCTCTAAATATTCGCGGCGGTCATGTACCCTGCCGTTTACCCCAACATTTCCCTCAAAAACCAAAAGCCCTGTTCTCTTTTCTTTCTGATACGAAAGAGGGCATCACCAACAGCTGGTTTTATAAGTTGGTTTGAAAAAGCAGAATTTGTTCCCTTATTAGAGAGCAGGGTGCTCAAGGCAACGAACACCAGTATAGTCACCATAGTCTGCTTCCATTTCAATGTGGTTTATTCTTCCTTGACATGAAAATGTTCTGATAATAAATTTAAGTCGGCCACGCTCAGGCATGTTAGGTGGCGACTTCAGGGCTGCATGTGTGTCAGTTCGCCATTACATTAAAAGCGCCTGTTATTCTGAAAAATCAATACCACAGTCATGACAGTTGACAACTGCATACTTTTTGGTATACAGTCGAACACAATTAAAACGAGCACGCTTGAGACGAGATCAGGCTTACTACAAGCATATTTCATCAGTCCCGTTCAAAATGCACACATTCCTATGAGAGAAAATTTATTCAACTTAATAACAGCTGTGCTAAGATGAGAACACACATGAGACAAGCACTTTTGCCTAACCCATAGTGTCAAAAACCATTGTCCATAGCATTTTTACAACGCGTACAATTGAAAGGCCTCTTCAAAAGCTTAATGTAAGTAAATCCTGATGGAGCGCGTCAGTAGTTCTCCAATACATGTAATCCTAATCCGCTCAGCAATTCACTCTGCGTTTTTACCACTGATGACTTGGGGACTCTGTTCCTTGTGCCGCTAGAGGGGGCTTTATTCAAGACGACGGTGGGTGTTGTGATGCTACGGGATCAAAGGAGTTTCAATCACAGTGGGTCTGGTCCAAAAGAGGTGTTTTTGGCGAGCTGCAAAGCAAGTGCGAGCCTATGTAATACCGATTTCCGTCTTCTGTCCGTCCGGCCGCCCTCAAATATTAAAAGTTTTTCCTTGCAGGTCCATAGGTGTTATAATGTGCCATTGAGGGCTTGTTTGCTTTCTTTTGGAATTCCATCAGTATTTAAATAGTCTCACATGGCATTAATGCTTAGAAACTTACAAATTTAATGTAAAAATTCTAAAAGTTTAATGTTAACCACTTCCTACCGGGGATTCTGGATCCGGACATGTATGCTTTATATGCGTGGCCGGGGGCTCCGAACTCGGACAAATGGAACAGGGCCTTGTAACAAAAGACCGTACTCTGAACAAAAGGCCAGGCTGCTGGGCATTACCGACATTTTTTCACTCTCAAAAGTGGAGGTAATCCAGCCTTGTTTTGAAACAGTATACCACGGTTTGGGGCATTTAGAGCCAGCGGATTATCACTGGGACAAAAGGGCTCTACGCGATGAGCCACACAGCACAGCTGCATGCTAATCTTTTAAAAAGAGGTCAGCAGCAGCAGCAGCAGCAGCAGCGTACTGAACCAGGTTCGTGAACAAAAGAAAGTTATATAACACCGCACAGTCTGGGCTCTTTTTACAAGGCTGCAGGCCTGGCTGAAATGCTCGGGCATCAATAGATTTTGTCTGTCAGGCTAGAGGGGCCACCAGACAGTCCTTCATGTGTTTGTAAGTGTCCAGTAAATGAAGATAGGAATTTTTAAAGAATTTTGTAAACAGAAAAAAAATGATAAATATCCTGACCCAGCATCATCAACATTTATAACTGCCCCAGCAGGAAGTGGTTAAAGTTCTGAGTTATGTTGTGTGCTTACCCTTTTGTACATACAGTACGTATGTACTGAGCACTCCTGTGATGTACATGTATGTATGTATAGACAGTGTTCAGACACATACAAATGTACATGTACAGTATGTGGGGAAAATGTAAGGGATGGGGGGGGGACTCCAAGTGACAGATTAGGATGTTTGTTGGGGGAGGGGCACCCGTAGGAGGAGGATCATGGGGACAAGGTACATGTATGTAGAAAGTGGATGAAATGCTGGATAAGGTTGGTGTAATGGTTGGGCTGGATT
>NW_019091355.1:3830347-3842500 GCF_001949145.1 Acanthaster planci | reverse complement strand
GGGGGGGTTCTCTCCGTCTCATACCCTGCTGCATATGCTGGATTTTACTCTGAACGTAATGAAATTAGCAATACACTTAGCAGCCACCAGCCAGCTGTACATAATTGCAGTAATGAAACTGCTATACCTAGACACTTTCAGAGTGTTACCCATGCATGCTAGGTCATTATTGTAGTTGGACCAGTCGTGATTATCGTTGAAAATCTGCCGATGGCATATTTTGCATTATTTGTGCAATTCATTTACAAGTCAATTTGTTGGCACAGCAGTACATCACTTCCTTAGCCTGTGGTTCACACTTCCGACATACTTGTAGCAACTTTGCCTCTCCTGTAGCTAACATATTCCACTCTTGGTTCCAGTGGGCATGCGATGGTTTAGTGTACAGTCCTGTACCCTTGTCCACTGAAACGGTGCTCTGCAAAGGATGTCTTGGAACCAAGAATCATCTTAATAAAGACTAAACAGTGCTCACTATGTCTTGAAGCGATGCACCTGTTACATAATGACGTCACACTCTGTTTTA
This sequence comes from Acanthaster planci, assembly GCF_001949145.1. The sequence continues at coordinate 3,841,974 of NW_019091355.1, read as the reverse complement.
CATGTGCGGTTTCCTACGGCAGTGAGGTGGGACGCAATCCAAAGTCCCCATAGCCTAGCGCACATGTAAACAGAGAGTGACTTCATCGTGTTTTAGGTCTGGTTGCCAGACACAAAAACCAGGAGCAGATAGCAGCAGACCGGTCTTGCACACTGGTGAAAGTCTGTTGCCGCAAATTTGCCCTCTTTCCGTGGGTAGATAAACAGCATAAAAACAAGTGGGTTTTCAGGAGAAACCCACTTGTAGCACAGTCAAGCATTTATGTGCTGTTTTCATGTGAGCCAACACACCTAGTTATGGCAGCCAATCATTGTCTGGTCTCCGTGGCAACAACGGTCAACCTCTGAGTGAAGTCATGGCTGTGACAGCGTACCGTGATGTCTCGGGCACCCTCTGAGGATGCGACGTGTAGATAGGGATGGCATTGGACTAGTGCCAATGCACCACAGAGGTCTGCAGTTCTCATTTTGGAACTGATGACCCCCCCCCGGTGCTGCTCCATCTTCAGAGCATTTGAAACCTGCAGAGAAGCATCTGTTTTGACCGATGTTTAACCAAGTAAAGGTAACGTGGTATTGCAACATAGGATTTTGGGTTTGTTTCAGCAATACTTAAATAACATGCGAAACGTCCCAATATTTTGTATTTTTTTGGGTTCTTTTTAAAATTTAATTTGTGCTTACTTGGTGCTATTATTCATGTTTGAACAATGTGCGATTTTAATATTTCTAACTTCTGTTGCTACACCACTGTGTTCAATCGCTGAAGTGATGGTTACAAGACTGGTGCATACAACATGTGCAACTTCTGAGAATTAAGATTATTTAATGGAAGGGAAATATTTCTTTTCTTAATAAATAAGCTGAAGCATTTACAAGGTTATGCTCTTAATTTCTTAGCCGGTAACCTTTGGCATAAATGTTGTGAGAGTCTGTTCGAGAACTTAAATTAATGTATGCATGTAGTAATGTTGTAGTCGAGATTTCTTTAATATGACTATTACAAAACCCCACAAAACAGTCACAAGACCAACACAAAGACCTCCAGTCTGAATTCACGTCACAAGCTTTTCATAAGAACTGTCAGCAGAAGTGTTCCTTGGTCATTTTTCGCCCAGTTACTTGCGATCTGGTCTTGTGCTTGGTCTTGTGTCTGGGCTTGCAAATAGTTTTGTGATGAACTCGACTACAACACCGGCATGTAGTTGTACCAACATGGGAACTTCAGTCATGCACAGAAGCTCTCTCGTGATTCAACAAACATGTAACTCAGTGCTTCTGTCCATCAGCTTGGTAAAACCAGGCAGGTACGTCTTAATTATGTAAACGTAACTATTCAGGACATTGTTATAATGTTTCGTCCATAACTTTTGGCACTCGTAAGCTGTGTTCCAAATGCCACAAGTCTTTGTGTTGATCAGGGTTGCATAGCTTTAGTTTCAAAGTTGAAAAGGAGGGCAGTTTGGGGGTTTTGTAGGATCAGGAAAGAGTAACCGTTGTTATTAAAAAATTTCATTTTGTTTATCACTTTTTGACGATAGTATTATCCATGCCTGGTCAAAAAGGTTGAAACAATTTCAGGAAGAAAGACTTAAAGCCGCCAGAATGTCACATTGTCGTCCAACTTTTACCGTAAGTGTTGTATACCATTTGAAAGCTCTCTATCCTCTGAATCAAAAGGAAAAACTCTCAATTTCAAAATTTCCTACATGTGGCTCAGCTTGTGACAGGTCACGTATTTGTTGACCGCTTCAACTTGATATTGGGGTGAATTTCTGTGCGGGAAGCCTCTCACACGGCTGAAAGTCGGTGAGCCATGGAATCAAGAACAATATCAAATACTTGTGCGTGTGTGGTGCATACATGCATTGTGCGAATGCACAAGTGTTGGCCCCAACGTGTGTAGCCATCTTAAAGAGAAGGTGTTTTAGCACAGCGTGCATACGCTCTGTGAGGAGGCTGCATAAGTGTAGAAAATATATGCTTGAAAAGAACCTGCTTACCAGCCAGAATGTATTAAGCGATGCGAGTGTCAGATGCTTCGCCCGGGACAGTTAATTTACCAAGACAGATTTGTCTGCTTAACAGCTGTAGTCAGTGAGGGCGGGTTTCTACCCATGGTTGCTTAGTTCACGACAGGCTTGTGCTCTAACCTTACATACCTGGTGTGGACTTGTGAACGAGATGTCCATACAAATAGGGGAATGTTCTGTGGACTTACACGTGTCCACAGGACGTTCCCCCTTCTCTGAAAAAGAAGTTCAGAGGCATTTTGGGGTAGGGGTCATCTGTCGTAAAAGATAGAGGAATAGTCAAGGAAACCTTGTACAAAAAGCCAGCTGAAAATCGTGTTCCCAGTTCAAGAAAAACAAGTATTTTCACTGAGTTTTCTTAACTGCACGAAAAGAATGTCCACACTAGGCATGTAAGGTGTGTGTTTGTGTAGTAACTGGACTCCCACTGAGCCAGTATGCTTATATTTCAAGCAATCCTCTTTATTGATAATTACTATCACTCAGAACTTTCAGAAAACTTTCTTGTTCAGAGATAATAACTACTGTGTCATGAAGTCAGCCACTGCATCTTATTAATGTACAGAACCCTGGATGCTGTTATGTGTAAAGTTAACCTGTATATCACCTGTACAAATATAAAACTGCAAAGGTTGCTATAATGTGAAAGTGAGGCTTGTACAAATGTCATTGTTCGAGATGAATGAAGATTATTCAGCATGGAATGCCTACGAAATTTGGGGCTTGGATTGGGAAGAGTACAAGTTTAAAGGGCACATCATGTTTTCAAGAGTGGAAAATTCTCAACCTGTTTCCCACTTCCTTTACACTACCCCACCTATCTTTGTGCCGCCCACTACTTTAATTGCATATTTTAGGGGAGTCAATAAACTTAGAGGAGTGAACCCCTCCCCAATTATAGTCTGAACCCAAGTAACTGTTAAGGAGAAATGAAGACACAGGGAGTCCTTTGGGTTTGTGTTCAGAGAGCACTGGCACAACAGGCAGACTTATTGATTCTGAATGATGGGCATGTTCTTAATTGGTGATTAATGAAATGGGCTGATGGATCTGAGAATTGGTGATGATCGGTGATCAATGGGTGATCTCTGACCATAGCAGATCGTTCATCCCCAGCCAGCCCACACTTTCCGTTTCCCGCGGTTGCTAAGTTGATTCGCAGCAGGCTCGCTTGGTGGTGCCCTTCATTACTTAAATTGCAACAGTAATTTCTATTTGAAGCATGGCAGGTACAGCAGGGGTGCTATTTGAAGTGAGTAAATTTGGAGTAAACGCAAAAGATTCTGGACTGGTCCCCGGCCCCATCGCGTCGACAGGTGCTATTAAGCCCTGTCAGTTTGGATGCTGAATATTTCAGTTTTTGTCAGGCCAATAGCAATGCTTTAGCATGAAATACGTTTCACCACGGAGGCAAATAAAACACAAGCACCTATCCTTGCTAATTAGCCCCTGTTGATTACAGTGTGGTAATTTATTTTTCAATGATTATCGATAAATCGTTTTACAGCAATTTATTTCTAATCAGTGGTTATTGTGTTTGATTTTAGACAAATGATTAACTTATGGGGAAGTTGTTTTGAGGAACAAAGAAGAAAAAGCAAAATATGCTACCAGCTCCAGCTTAATTTGCACATTGAGCAGGTATCGTTTCCTCATTTACATAAGCCCGGCAGGATTCTGCTGGATTCATTACACGCTAGCCTACCGGCCCCTACAGGTGCCATGTACCAATTCAAGGAAAATTCTCCACCAGGCAGAAGTGCTTCAAAAGTACCCTACAAATTCTTTTGAAAAGAGGAGTCTGTGTGGGCCAAGAAATTGTGGGATTGTGTCAGTATGGCCCAGGATCGTCTGTAGATTCAGGGGCACCCATCTGGGGGAAAAGCAGACACAAATGTGATTGAAAATTTGTCAGAAGAGCCTGAGAAAGGTGAGGGACGTCATTTGAAAAATGGCTGCGGAGAAAACTTGGGACCATTCACTTTTTGGGGGTGAGTTGATAATTAAAAAATTCATCAGTCAACCTACTAAAAATTGAAAATCAAATGAAATCTGAAGGAGCAAACAACACATCGTTTTTTGTTTGAGAGGCCTCAGGGACTTCAGTTGCCTGCCATGGGGCTCCAAACTTTGTTGATTTTACACTATTTTCAATGGAGCTCGAATTGGTTCAGTGTACCCCTACATTCTGAGGATGTCTGTAAGACGTTTGGAGACTATACCTATGGGATGGGAACCAGTCTAAAAAGAGTCTACCCAAATCAAATAGCGCCCTCTGTTGTATTGCCATACCATAAATAGGTTGATGGAACAACAGACAATTGATCGGAAGGCCCCCCCCCTTTCCTTTCACCATCACTGGATTCGTCATCAACCAATACATAGGCAATGTTCTCACAGGCAGGAGTCCTTGGAGTGGAAGCGAAAAATTGGGGATTTATTCTGCGGTGATCTTTCAACTGTTTCAGGAAATTCAGGGATTCCACAATCACATGCTTCGTCCTCCCATTCAATACTTTTTTTTTAATGCCATTTTTGGGGAGGGGACTGAGGCTTTGTTTCGCCACCCCGCCATTTCTCCACCTTAGTCTAGGATCTGTCAAGTCCCATCCTTATGGTGAACTTCTCTTGATTATTTACAGTTATAAGAAAAAAGTCATAACGAATGTTCACTGAAACCGACAGCCAATTTGCCTACACTATACTCGCCAGCTACTACATACGTAGACCACAATGTCAATGATGCATGATTTAACGCCCAAAATTTAGAGCCCCGCGCGCCCCACATGACGCTCTAGACCACATGATGCTAACCGCGAACATTAACAGTTCGTTGTGTGTAGTTCACTGAACCATGGTATCGATGAGGAGTATCGATACTGGGATATGCTGTTATAAATAGCACACACCGCACCATACCAGTGTGGCGCAACACCAAACGGGATATACGCACGTTGCAGCTTGAGAAACATGATATACATGAACATGTAGATCAACGGACAAGCGTCGACGGTGTGACTTCACAATCTCACCTTGGTAACTGGACATCGACACTGAACACGTTCCTAAAGATCAGACCATCACATCAGCTATCAGGATGTCACCTACTATCAAAATGAAATAATTGTCCACCGAAATCCAGTGTGGTTATTCACTTGGAAAAATTACTGCTAACGTGTAGGTGGCAACTTCATGACATCACCGCACCCGTAACTACGAATTGTGTACGCGAACAAGGTGCTTCGCGCTCCTCCACAGTGTGCACTTCCGTGTCGTGGACGGTGGGCCATCACCAAACTTCAGAAGTTCAGTTCTCTTAGCTGTACGCTTAATTGTTCACTGGTCAGAAAAAAACTTGTCAGTCCTTGGTGTTTGTGGGCCCGTTGAGTGCCCAAGTGAAGTGACAAACATGGCTCTTGCGGCTGCCAAGATACGGGGAATGGTCAGCAAGAAGAAAAGGCGGTATGTCGATGAGAACTTTGATCTGGACTTGAGTTGTATCCTTTTTAATTTGTTACAAAAATAGTTGTTGCTCCAATTCGCTTAACAGAGGGATTTTTTCATATTGTTTTATGGCATGAAGATTGAATGATATTTGTTTTTTTCTTATTATAATCTTAATAAAATAAATTCCATAGGGCTACAATTATTTAATTGGAAGAATTCCATATACGGACAATGCTAATTTTCCCTTAAAATGTTATAACAGCCTCCAGAATGTGATAACATGTCCTAAAAAGTGAAATTTAGCATAGAACACTCCAAAGCATTTACTTAGAAAAACAGTTGTTCCTTTCAGACAGGTCTCACACATGTAGGTGTTTGGGCAGCTGCAGCAAGTATTGTCCGTACATGTAGATAGAACTCTTTCCTTATAATTTATAGATGGTTGGTTGTCATGGGTGTGCAATTTGACAGGTGGCAATGCTGTTTTCAAATCACTGTGCTAAGTGTGTTTCCAACATCATTTCGATATTGCTAACCTGAGCTGTCATATTCACAATGGCACCAAAGCTGATCCAAATCTACCTTGGTACCAATGAAATGTAACGAAACTTGTGATCTGCCGAAATCTTGAGATGTATATGGCAAATACTGTGATTCACTGCAGCAGGAATCGTGTGCACCTGCATCACATCACGTTACCCCACAAAATTACTTCATAGCAAGTGCATGTAGCTTGGCAGCACGTGGTACATTTACCTTATGTTGTGCATACAGCAAGATCATGTATAAATACACATGTTCACACTGTAGTTATGGCCTCGGCATTTCAACACCACACAGTTAAGCTCAGTGGAATTTTGTATTGCCCCCTGAGCTTATCCAAAAATCCCTTGTGAGAATGAGGATAAGAGTGTTGGGCAGCAGGTCTATGGATCACAATAATTTTATTGCTTTTGCTGCCCGTGGCCCATCTGGGAGTACTAATCTGTTTTGTACTATACTGATTGCTTTGTATGGACCTGTCATGTCTATTGCTCTGGCCAAATAAATAATAAAAATAATAAATTTCAATGAGTAGGCCTACATGGCATTTTACCTGGTACATGTACAAGCAGGCGTACGGGAAATAGTTATGTTTGATCACTTTGAAAGGGATACAAGAATAATTACGCGAGCTAGAACAATATTGCTTGAGTTGAAGGTGTTATCACTTTATGACGGCTGTTACATTTCAAGGAAGAAGTAGTGTTGTCCTTGTGTGGAACTCTTTCCCAAGTTAGCGAGTACAATATATTCTTGTATACATGTATGTACCCCCTAACAAGCCATCCAGTACCGTTATTATTCATGTCAGGCTGATGGTTGATTCAAGCAGAATTCATTTTGGTCACCAAATCAGGTTGTTCTGATTTGGCATCCAACTTTGCGATTAGGTATGTTCACAGTTCAGAAGTGTTAATACTGTGGTGAGGTGTGTGCAAAATAACAGATGTATGTGTTAGCACACAGGTGCAGTATTGCCATGTGCCGTTCACTGGTTAACCTCTTGAGTTTTTGGCCCTCCACTGATAACGAATCAGCCCAGTTATAAATTCCAGAGGAGAATACCAAAAATATGTTGTCCTTCTTTTGATTAAAACCCCACAATGTGCTGATTTATATTTAGTGCATAAAAGCCCAGTGTGATTAATGATTTAATACTGAGTACACATCTGAGTTCGAGTATGGGTATGAGTGTTACAACTCCAGTACAGTCTAAGACAATGCCCCCTCCCGTTTGTCATTGCAATCAGGTCATTCATGCAGCAACTTCTCCCATGAGGTGCCCAGTGCAGAATTAATTCATTCAGTGACGCATCTCAAATTGTTGCAGTGGCATTCCGTTGTCATTGTTTGTCCCTCATCATTCACCTTGCGATTGACTTGCTTGAAACTGTAGCAGTCCTTTGTCCGTTCTTTATAAATGTCCTTCATTTCATTTATTTAATATCATTTGTATCCAAAGTAGTTTATTGAAATACATTGAAATTCGTTGTGGTTTCATTAGATCAGCATACTGCTGACAGGTTGTCACTATACGTGTGTACTTGTACACGTACACTTTTCGTTTGTTTGCACTGTGTGAAGGGGACGTTTTTCTCTAATTTCAGCAAGTTGCTCTTGGATATGACCTATTTTGAATTAAATCAGTGGACAGAACATCGTTGACGTGGCAAATGCAGTTGTAAAAATTCCATACAAATCCATATGCAAGTTCTAGAACCAAAACTGTTGCTCAGCAGTAACAGTGCACAAAAGTACAGTACTTCATCCTGTAACCGGACACCATAATGATTTATTTTTAGACCATGTATTTTTAGAGACACATTAACCTGTCTGTAAAGTATAAAAAGTTATCATCTGAAAACTAGTCACAGACTATTTACAGCACATGACATGAAATTGTTGGAACACCCCTTACTGTGCCGTGTATTATCGTATCTGTACTGAGTCTGAAATCATGCCCAGTACTTTGAAATGTACCAGTACATGTACATGTACATTAATACGTAAATCTGAAAATACCAGTGTAAATGGAAAAAGTGACAGAAGCTGATGTTGTAATGGGAGGGGGATACCACAGTATTTGTCTTTGCGGAGGCCAAAGCACCCCTGCCTTGATAAAGGGTAGGCAAGGTCAGCGAAGGTCAACAATCGTTGGGTGACCCCAGGGGATGATAATGATGATGGCCAGTGGTGAGGGTGCAGGTGATTGTACTCCAGGTTGTACTTTGGTGGTTGGGGAGAGCAGGCGTGCTGTCAGTCAATGGGATATGATACCAGTGGAATGTGTCCAAGCCCAGCCAGGGGTTTGTTGTAGCCAGGCAGCGGTGGTGGGTGTCTCTCCCCACTCTGGAGTGATGGATGGTGCTGGGTGTGTGGTTTTTGTGGTCAAGGTCATTTCAGTGGGTTCATCTCCAGAAGCATTGTGCACTGGGAGAGGGGGTGGCATGAGGGTGACACATGTACATCTTTTTGGGGGGGGGGGAGGAACAGGAGTCCATGGCAGATGCCAACTTCTGGGACTGATTTAGTCCGTCCAAAGGTGACAATCATAATCTAGCTGTACACCTCCGTCCTCAGGTAGCATGTTGAACACATGCAGACAGACCCAACATGAACTTTGTCCTCGATACCATTGAGGTCAGTTATTTTCATTCATTCATTCATTCAAATTGGTTTATTAATAATCATGCCTCGCAGCGTCAGCTGAATTGAACATGATTTACAAAGTTTAAAACATCACAAACTATAAACAATTAAACATTATAAAAAAAAAAAAGAAAAAAAAAGAACAAAAAACCAAATTACAGAGAAAACATCTTATATAGACACAAATAAGAAAAAACCGTTCATGGTTAAAAATACAAATTTACAAATGAGTTGATTAAAATGCCAGTACACATGTAACTAAAATTCAGTTTAAAATTGGCAAAACAAAAAAGGCCCATTTAAAAATTGTAAAAACAACCAAATATGCAAACAAATCATTAAATATTATTATTATTAATATTATTATTTTAATCTGTCATGCAGTGTCCTATATGGAAGGGCTTGTATCGTCCTTGAGATTTTTGCAGAGAATGACAGAGGCAGGGCACTTTCTCCCCTGGAATTTTTGTCATGGTTCTAGATTGCTAGATGATGGTTACGTGTAATGAATCTTTTTGAGGATCAAAAAACATTGCACAGGACTATAGGTACATGTACGTTAAAATATGGTCATCCCTTGTCAATGTACATTGTACATAGAACAGACCTGTGAAACAGCAACTACATGTATCTTGATTTCTTTTAGAATTGTTAATGCATATTTTGTCATTTCTGTAACTTTAGACCGACACAGTATAATTGAGTACACTCGTACATGCAGTGTACACGTATACATGTACACATACTGTTATAAATTATGCTATCAATTTTGATTTTTCCAAAATTCTATTTTTATATAAATTTGATTTCGTGTAGGCCATTTTAAAGTATTGCTTCCCATGATCCATTTTTACTTGAAATTGAACGACTCCTGGGGCCATTTTCATAGAGCTGCTTAAGCACAAAATTTACTTAAGCGCGAGAAAACCTTGCTTGATAAATCATGTAACCAACCAAAACTCCATGTGATGTATACATGTACATATTGTTTTGGGATTGTATTTAGCTGTCTTTTGGTTAGCGTGAGTTATCGAGTTTGAGTAGGTAACCTTTGTTTTTTTAAGCAAGGTTTTTACACTTAAGCAAATTTTGTACTTAGGCAGCTCTATGAAATTGGTGCCTGATGTGTACTCGTACACATGTAGGTGCACATGTGCTATCATATACTGTACATGTACACGAAAACGCATAGGATGTGTACGTGACACATGTACAAATACATGTAGGCCTGTGTTAGTCGCTACGCTGTGCAATAGTCACTGTCAAACTCACCGGTCGTTGACTCTGTTGACAGCAGATGGCTTCCCTTAGTGACCATGAGTTTGGGCATCATCAAGAAACCCGTCACCAGTTTCTGAATGCATCCATTGTCAAACTGTGTCTCTACTGTCTCACTGAAATTGTCTCAGTCTTTTGTCAGTTTGTTTTTTGTTTTCTTAGAATAGCAAGAGACACCTTGCCCAAAGGTAACCCCCACTGGTACGGTAGTATTGCCAGTACCAGTACATATTATCTAAGCTGTATTATAAAAGATACCTCGGGCATGATTTCTCTCCGATTTGTTGCTTTTGTCATGCTTTTAAGTGTCACCCTAAACTGTACATAAAGTAGGAAGTGTTCCTTTGCTTGGAATGTATCCATTGCTCTTTTTTTTTCTGCCCTGAATTGCTGTTTGGATGTCTGAAGTTTGGGGATGCTAACATCCGGGAGGTGGGTTTTTTTGGTTCATTGTCTCTTTCCTCCCACTCAAAGGAGTTTCTTGCAAAGTCCGTCCACCTCCATACCACACTCACAAGGGATGACCTCACTGAGACAGTGGAAATGTCTTGCCCCTATTGAATGAGCTAGATAAAGACTCTCAGCCATTTCTGAGTAACTGGTCTCTCAGCCACTTCTCTCCCCTCCCTTCAGTCCCAACCCTCCCTCCCCCCCCAGGGTATTGTTCAGAAAAGGTGGTACCCACGCACAAAGGAAGTGCGTAATGAAGCCTTAGACGCAGAGCTTTTGTTGTGACATGGGATCAGGCTGATCGGGCTACATGTAGACACAGAGCAAGGATGTACGGTACTAGTACTTCTGGAAGTTTTGTGCTCGACCATGACAGAAATAGAAAATAATACCTGTGCCTCTGAAATTCTGAACGGAGAGATTTCCTCGGTTACCGGTACATAAACAGTGTTACTGCTGGATTTTCTTTGCCGTGCTTTGTTGCACATGCTATGTTTAGCATTCTCCTGCAGGACGCACTCCGGAAAATATCCCTTTTTTTTCACAGAGTTGTTCATAATGATGTTGCCAGATGAAAAAAAACAACACATTTTTCCTCTGATTGAAAGTGGCTGAGCTTGATGGAGAAGTAACTGGTGTTTTCCCTCCGAGTTTCGTAATTACAGATCAGTAATTTCCCTTAGTCCTGATTGTGGGCAGTGGTAAATAATGGGTGTACATGTATGTTTGCATTGGGCAGGAAGTTACACACGGTCGCCTCCGCAGTGCAATTCCCATTTCAGGGGGGAAAACTCCGAAAATACACTCTACGTCCAGCTATGGAACAGTGTATTTTTATTCCCCGTTTTGTGCAGGATGTCGAAAGATAGGCCTACTTGGGTTATTTTGGAAGTTGAGTAATTTCCTTTGACACCATCTCTGTCCCAAATAGCTTTGTGATGGAAAAGATGTATAAAATGTGAAATGCTGAGTGTCCTCGTTCCTCTAGTGTAACTCGTCACACCCGATGGGCTACTGAAAGAGGGCAGATTCTGTCCCCATGCCACTGTTCACAATGCACCGTTGGACAATGCTCATTGTTAATTACATGCGGCACACCTGTGCTGGTTGCCAAAGGTGCATAATGTATGGGTAGTATGAAATTTGAATGCCTCATTATTGACAAATGCCTGGCCCATTTTCAATTGGGATTTAGCCATACGCAGCAAGGTACATGTATGAGACGGAG
>NW_019091355.1:3805316-3830059 GCF_001949145.1 Acanthaster planci | reverse complement strand
TGAAAGCAGGTTTTTGTATGACACTTTCTCAATTTTAATAATTTGTCGTTTACCTAGTTGGCACTGCACGTACAGTGCACTGCGTTGTTTACTTTTCTGTTATTTACTGATAGCATTTTAGACCATTTTTAATGTATCCAATAAATTGAATGCTTGTCAAGGGTTTTTTGTTGAAATGAAATAATCCAAAAGAGACGCTAATATCTTTCATTATGTTAGGTTTGTGTATAATACAGTAAACTTCATACATGTAGGCCTGCTGTTGTCATAGGGACAAATGCATTTACAAGTACATGTACATGTTGCATAAACATTTTAACAAAAAGATAGAATTTATTCTGATCTATATCTTGATTTTAATATCTTATGCTGTGTATTTTATTACCAGTGAGAAAGTTTAATACAAATAGAAAGTTGGTAATGGTATGAAGTTGCCATGGTTACATGCAACTTTATGCAAACAATCCATGCTGATGCAATTTCTGTGTACATGTTTAGATGTGCACGGCTGACCTGGACTGCACCAGTGTACATGCACAACAGGGAAGTGTTTCTAGGTGGTGCAAATCTGGATGAATTCTGAATGTTCTGATGCCAGCGGCGCACCAGATAAAAACACATGCACAGCAGTGACTTTGCATTTCAGTGCCACTTGACAGGAAACGTAGGAAGTGATGGAATTTACGGGGTGAGAGAGGCAGCCACTGTCTGCCGTGGGGGAGGGGAAGTGTTTGGAAATGAACACGTGTACCAGCCCACGGGGGATGGGGTTACTGTCACTGATTGTAGAATCACCAACGATTGTGTCTCTGGGCACGTTAGTGGCTTTTTCTTTCTTACTTTCGAAAGCCTTTTTTTTTTTAATTTTGAAAACTAACTTGAACAAAATGTAGGAATTGAAACTGTTGCAGTGGTCCATGTACATGTATGTTGTTATTTGCTCACAGACTGCATGGGTTGGTGCAGCGCCAGTGCACTTAACTCTCTTGCAGTGTGGGTCAGTCTGTAACTTTACAAATTTGGGGTCCAACAGAAAACCTTTTGCATCCCTGCAGTGACATGTTTGCAGTTTGACATGTGTAATAAAATTGGCTTCAGACTATTTTCAATTTGTTGAGCAGGTACATGTAATATGCATCACTTAATTTAATCAGTCTCGGAAGTTAAATTATGTGTTTTAAACTTTAAATCATACATGTATGTCAGATATGATGTGTCAGAATGCTCCAGTACATGTAGATTAAGATATGTTGGCGCAGACAGATTAATGTACATGCATGTACATTAATCAACTTCATGTATGTACTTCATAATGCAGGAACATTACTGCACTCCAGTAATATGGTACAGTACTGTACATGGGACATAGAGCATGGTTGTAAGCTCAACAGCAGGCCTGCGTTCAGCGGCAGCCTTTGGTCAGGGCTGATTATCACCGGTATCCAAGGGTGACAGAATTGCCCCGGTAACGTAACATTTGCCATAGGATGGTACAGGCACTGTAGACTTGGCTATTAGGCAACTTCAGGCAGAATTCACAAGAAATAGCAACAAATTGCATCTTACATGAAAGTGAGCCCGTGTAGCAGAAATTGACTTCAAAGAGATGTATGCAGGGTACAGTACACATTTATTTGTCATCTGAAGCCTGTAACCTTTGATAAAGAAGCAGCAATGCCCTGAAAGCATTCAACACCCCTCCCCTAATAGGTTCTGTGAAATATTGGTGTAAATACATGTAGGTTGATTTTTCCCAGATAATGTTAGTGCAGTGCACTCGATTGTGATAAACTCTGACGGCAGGCGGTCACATTACACGTTCATGTATTGTAAATGTGTATGCATGCGTTCCTGCATACGTCCACCCTTGTCGATTCATGTCTGAGCCACGATGAACCGATAAACTTTTTTGTCAAAAGATAGTGACCGCAAAAATTTCTGTGCCAATATCTGTAAAGTGATCCAGCATGTGCAACACTACTCTCCCGGCTTCACAGGGCAGGTGGAAGATCCAACCCTTCTTCACCCTGACCCCCGACCGAAACCGAATCCCAGAATCTAAACCAGAGATCCGCAGGGGGGAGTCATGTGAGCCCAGCATTGCTTCCTTTTGCTGATGTCTTCACAGGATATTGTGGCACAGTTAGAGGATTTCACGTAATACATGTGAAGAAGCACAAAATACGTGTGTCCTGGTAGTACGTGTACATGTACAATATACATGTACATGTGTGTGCCAATATACTTCCCATTCTATAATAGACGTCCTGTATAAAGTTTGCATCATACAGGGAACATGTATAGAGGGACTTGTGGGGCACTGAAACAATGGAAGGTATCCCACAAGTCCAGTTTTGACCTTGTGGGGTACGAAAAGTGGTACCCCACAAGAATTTCACGAAATAGATATTTCAAATTTACTCAAATAGGAGGAATTTTCAAGTGCCGTTCATCTGTCACATAATGAAGTATTTTAAATGAGGGACGTTGGGTCGAATTTCCAAAGTAGGAAAGTGAATCTGGTTCAGATGGGAGTGATTTGAAAATTTGTGCTTGTTGTGTGGGAGTTTTGTACACGAGAACAAAGAAAACACACCACAGGGCACATGCATGTAAACCCTGTTGAAAGTTTTTGTTTACGTGCGTGTGTGGCGTATTGACAAAACAGTGAACTTGATCCCCATAGGCATGTTGGCCTACCGTGTACCAGTTACAAGGAATATGCACAGTCACTTGTGCTTGTGCATTGTTAATACACATAAATCGCACGGTACTTTCATCTTAATAGGCAAACATGGTTATACCTGTACATGTACCTTAGAAAAAGTATCCTTTGAAGTATTGCAAATTCCACCAATTTACAATGTACACGTACCTGTACGTCTGAAGCAAATTACATGCTGCATGTTCATTTATATGCTGTAAATGTACATGAAGGGTACATGTATGTATCTACTTCAAGGGCCTTCAAAACAGATACAGATCAAAAAGAGAGTTTTTTCGGTTTCTGAAAGTCTTCTCAAAAACAGCTGAAAAAGTTTACACAATATTTTCGTGACTCATTATTGCGTGCATTTATAACAGGGAAGCAATGGATAATTTGACATCATTGGTGACGCACATTTCCTAGTAGATGTGGTTCATTGACATCGATTGACGATATACATGTACATGCACAACACGCATGCAGCAGTAACTTATTTTCACCAAAGAGATCTGGTGCAAAATTTTCAGGAAGTCAGGTTGGCGCAGTGGCGCGCACATGTACGTGATGTTGGCCCATACCTGTTGAACTCACCTTTCACCTGAGACCCACATTCAAATCCTGCCTCGGTCCGCATGTGTGTATAATAAGGGTTTTCAGTCCCTATCGGATTCTGTGGGCTCTCCCTCATAACACCTGAGTGGGTTTTTTCCTCTACAGTTTTTTTCTTTTGACCTAAAGGCTCCCTCGAAACAAAGTTCAAAGGCTTTCGAGTTGTCCCAGCCTGATGCCGAATTAAAAATGAGAGACATCTCATTTATGTACAAATTTTGTCATGAAGACAAAAGAAAGGGGAACAGAAAGTACATGTCGTCGTGTGCCCGGCAAAAGGTTGTAAGTGCACTTATGCCCTTTTGCCGAAAAGCACGATCTCAACTGAAAAAATGTTCCCGGCAAAGGGCCCAAGAAACACACTCTCTTTATTTAGTAAAAACGGATAAAATTTACTACAAAATCAACACAGGCTGTGCAAAAACCAACCTTTGAACAGCTTATTAAATGACTTGGGAAATTTTTTTTTTAACTGTTTGCAAAGAAATCTTTATGTTTCATTTAAATGAAACAGTGGCATACATATGTCGTTTTGCCGGGAAAGATGTTCTTGCAGTGATCATGCTTCCTAGCAAAAGGGCGTAAGTGCTGACGCCCTTCTTTCAGGCACATGGCAATGTATCGTACGCTGAAGATGTTTTTGTTGTCTATGAGTTGAATAACATGTACAATTTTTCGGACTGATGTTTTTTATTCACTGATTACATGCACGTACATGTACCGGTACATGCCATGCCTGTTCCATGGAAGGTTACATGGATGTGTCTACATCAGCCTTTTTGAAAATGCACCACTGCACACCTCACCTCCAGAGCTGAAACCCAACCTACCCCAAGCCTGTCATCACTTCCCTCTTACCTCACCTGCTGAGGTCCCTAATGCACCCTGGCAGTTCAAGGGCATCCTGGGTCTCTCCTCTCACACAGAGAGGTAGACAAGAAGGGCTCTTTTATCAAAATGGTGTCTCTTGCTCTCGCTCTCTCTTTTTTTTTTTCTGAGTGCAAAAACCCAGCAGGGTGGGTGCGAGGGGTCAGGGTCAAGCAGCTAGCTGCAGGGTTACATTGTTCCAATTTCTTGGAAATTATGTTCATTTTTTTTTTGTCCCTACAGCCTTTCCATTCATTACCATGTGCATTGTATCATTTCCCAGTGGCAGTTTTGTGATTACAAATGTGCACCATCAGTGAACAGTACATGTTGAAACATGGACCAGGCAACAATATCTTGTGAAAAATTTCAGAAACATTTTCATAAACACACGTACTCTACACAAAACACACATACTCTACATGTGCACTGTCGTTGCAGTCGTGAGATGTGATGAAACCTCGACTGCATAATGTTGGGAAATGTTACAGACAAGGGAAATTGGAGTCTGCTGATACGTGTATTTGCAGGTGGTAAACATACCAGTAACGACATGTACGCATAACAAACTTCTTAACCCCAGTCCTTGGGGCATTGTACATGGGTCATTCCATGAAAAGATCGGGCACAGTTTGTGACGGCGTCCCTTGTTACATCGATAACTTTTATTGCCCTTTATTTTCACATTACAACAGATTAATTCATATTATTCAGCAAAGATGAAGCACACCACTACAAGAACCTAGCAAGATTTAGAACAATGTCAATTTAGAATCCACGTGCAGGGAAAAAAGATGTTTATTTCCACTGATGTAACAAGGGGCGCCATCACAAACTCTGCCCGAACTTCAGGGAATGACCCACGTACATGTTCATGTACTAAACAGAACCACTGGGTTGTACAGATAGTAACAACCTCCCTTGTCAATATTTTCTCAAGTAACCACAAGTAACTAATTAAAGTGCAAGCCTGGGCCGCCAGCATGTGCACTCTGGTGTCAAATATCAGCGGTTAGAGAGCAGGCGTGGGAGTCAGCTCCGGCGCTTGGTGTCAGGTTGGTCCCTCGGTGGTTTTCGAATTCCACTGATGGTTTCGTCTGATAGTACATTGTGGAAATCGGAGTGCCACGGTTTGTGATTTTAATGCTTCATCTCCAGAAAACAACCGGTCTCCCACGCCAATGGAGAAAACATTTCCGTCAGCATCATCACCAAAAGGAAACTTTGTTACATGTGCATTGTTGCACAGTCTGAAATTCATTCATTGACACATTTTAGCAAATGATGTCAATTACCCCCCAGAAAAAGTGACAATAAATACGGAAATATTCTGTCGTGATGTCAAAGGTCAAGTGGCATGTTGCAGCCGACAAGCACCCGCTACACATTTCTTCTGCAGTGTGATGTAAATGTAACAATGCTGCTTGCAAAATTAGAGCACAACAATTTGGACGTTGGAAAGCACACAGTCAACTTGTATTGGTTGGTAAATTTCCCATTTGTGAAATGTGCATTAGCTTAAGCACTCAACCGCATGACTAAGGTGAGACGGAAGTGGGCGTGGTTCAGAGTATTTCCTTCTCTTGTGGTATACATACAAACTGGTCTGGTTCCTTGACTCGGACCTCAACTCAGATATCTATCCCAACATCATCGCCATGGGCTTCCCTGCAGAGAAGCTGGAAGGCGTGTACCGGAACAACATTGAGACGATTGTCAGGTGAGTGTTGACACAAGCCTTACCAAGATCATAGGCTCAGTTCAGTACCCACTTTTAGGGGGGCTGTCCATTTCTGTTCAAGGTGACTAATTTTGCAGGAACATTTACAGAAGGAATTAACCTCTTTCCTGTGGTGAGAAAAATCTGAAGAAGATATTCTTTGGAAAATTAAAAGGCAAATTTAACCCACTCCCCTTGCCTCCTGCAGTATAAAATAAAAAAGTAAAAGAAACTAACTTTTGCAATAAAGAGAAATGTTAAACTTGAAATTTGTTTACCCCCAATTTGTTTTTAATCCATTCCCCTGAAATTTGACTCAGTGAGAGGTTTATGTACTCATGCGTTGGCCAGCCGGGAATTTCAGTGCATTTCTGCATTGCATCAAATAGCGTGAACAGCAATTGTGCCCCTTTGATGTACATGTATGTCGTAAGGCCCTAGTGACCTCAAGCCAATCATGAAAATACACATGTAGAGGTGGCCATTCTCATGCAAAATATCTCTTGGGAACTTGTGTCATCATTCTTAGTTTATCTTTATCTTGGTTCTCCTGTTTGACAGTGAGATTGTTAACAACCAATGAAATTGAACAGAGTCAAGGGAACTGGTGTATGCAGAATTACATGTGTGTCAGGACATCTTTCAGATTCCTAAATGCTTGAAATTGTGCCAGACTGTGTCAAAACATTTTTCAGTAGTGATACTAGAAAATGAGCATATCAATTCCAATTAATGCCCTGAAGTTGAATTTGCGCGGTTTCTTTTCTGGATAAAAAAGGATAAAGGATAACAGGATAACTCATCGAAAAGAAATGGCACTTGACCAGTCTATTTTCATTAATTCTGTAATTCTTTTTCAGATTTTTGGAAGAGAGACATGGTGAACATTACAAAGTGTACAATTTGTAAGTAAATTATTTGAAATTTTATAGTAACACTTTTCACTTTTCACACTTGTGAAGGGCATTTTTTCTGCAAAGTAGAAAAGCAGAGTACTGTGATTATTAGACCACAGACATCTTCTGGCTTCTGTCAAAGCAATTTATCCAGCACATTTTTGGAGTTCCAACTTCCAGAGATTGGTACATGTAGGAAAGTATTGGCTCTGTTTGATGTGCATTTCAACCCCCCCCCTCCCCAAAAAATTCAAATGATTTATGTTAATACCAGCACAGTTCTGGTTCAGGAGGAAACAAAAACTTTCCAGTTGATGTAAAATAGAAGTACATGTAATTAAAAAAATCAAAAACCAACACAAAACAAAATAGGTTCGGGGAGCAAAATGTTCACTGCCTGTCCATAGCTGTGGCAATCTTGTATTCAGAACAGAGATGGAATTGCTGGGTGGATGAAACCAGGAAAGAGTGGGTGTTCTGAGAACTTTTCCCTCTCTGTAAACAAAGTTCAGATGACAGGAAGAGCAGGATCACAAGGGAAGCAAAGGGATTGGGTCCTCAGACCCAATGTCCTCAGTGACAAGTGGGCGATGAAGCACTCAATTGAACCTGGCTTCTGATTGGCAAAGTAGGGTTTACCTCCAACACAAAAAGGGAGAATATTTCTAGTCCCTCTGATCAGGGCTATTTTTGGATCTGACAAGTGTTCGTATTTCTGGTGGGGATGCTAGATGAAGGGTTGCCATGGTCACATTGTCGTAGGCAGGATTTGTTTCGTCTGTCCCCCAGGGTTTTTTGGGAGGAGAGAAGCTTGTAGTTTTTATTGCCCAAACATGGTAAATCGGATGACAGTACATGCAGGTGGCATGGGGCACAGTGTGATAGCCAAAAATTTTAATTTCCTCGTGATTTTGAAGTCTGGTAATGAGGATTTTATATTTGTGCATGCGTGTCTTAGATACATGGTTATATCTGCATGTAGGATTAAAATACACAGATCTGCCTGTCCTTTCCAAGGAGAATGTTAAAAACTGTCTTTAAACACCCCCTCCCATCGTAAAATTTGTGAAACTGATACCCCTTGGCGATATCTGGGCCCATACCTAAAGCTACTAGATGGAAATCTCAAGGCTTATTCAGCAGTAAATTAAAGGTTTGTGAAATAAATCTGATGTGATCTCAGAAATCCCTTCACATGGTTAATTTATTCATTTTTGATTAATGAAGACCCTGTGCTGTTGTTGGAATTGCTTTACTCCTGACCCTAAGATGTACATGTATAAAATATTTCAGGCATAACAGTTGAGTTTTTTTTTGAGGGGAAACGGGATAACAGTCTGTCATAGGTTGTTGCGATGTAACAATGGATAATCAAAGATTTAAGGAATATAATATGTGCCACTGATTTCACTGTTTTCTAAAGAAAACCTGAGAAAGGATGGAAACTGTTTTCATTTTACTGTGTCACTCTGATCTTCAAGGTAGAAAAGTGGACATAATACAGGCGAACATGCAAGCAGCTCACGTGTCACGTCAAATTTTGGCAACTCTGGCCTATGTCATTTCTGACCTTCCCATTTGGAACAACAGGTGCTCTGAGAGGAATTATGACGCATCCAAGTTTTGCAACAGGGTGGCCAACTACCCATTTGACGACCACAACCCGCCCAGGTTTGAGCTCATCAAGCCATTCTGCGAGGATCTGGACCAGTGGCTGGCATCGGAGAGCGATAAGAATGTGGCAGCGATACACTGCAAAGCGGGCAAGGTGTGACCCCCCCCCTCGTTCCAACAAAACGTTTTCCACATTAACCAATGCAACAATGCTATCACCTGCGTGTATATAGACAAATGCGGTGACGTTTTCCCGGACATTCCCGACGGCCCTGTTCAATGGCGGAGAGCATCCAGTTGGGATTTGTGTAGGGCAACTGTCAGGAAACAGTAGCTCCGCATATAAAATCATCATCATGCATAAGAGCATTGATGGGGGCCACTGCAAATGACCGGTGATAGCGTTACCATGGTAATCAGGTTAATCTGCAGTAATCCGTTCCGAGCGGAACAAAAGAGGGCGTGGGATTTTTTTTGGTACTCACCGTATAGATGCATCATGAGGCTTGCAAGTATATGCACGTTTCACGCAGAGCAAGCAGAGTTCACGCAACTAATTTATTCCGGCATGTATGGTCTTTGCATACACACAGAACGCGTGCAAGAACCCGCTTGTAACCACCTGTCTTTCTTTCGCTGATTGGGGGTGCACTTCAGCTCAGGGGGGATACAAAGCAAATACACCAATGTGAACTGGTTAACTTATGACCCTTAGCCTTGTATTCTATGCAAATAAGGTTTTTGCATGATAGTGTCTGTTTTCTGGCTTTTCTTTGTTACTTAACCCCCCCCCCACTGTTTAATGAGTTCCATACGACCTAGAGATGCAGACAGAATTCATACCGTAGGTCTCTGGAGTCTAATTGCTAAACTCGTTACCGCTGCGACATGGTCACACATAAAGCAGGTGGCCCCGGCATAAATGGCAAAGGGGCCAACGGGATTGCAGGCCTATTTTTAAAGTGTTTTCATGTGGAAGACATGGGAATAGAAACTCCTTTTTCAAAAGCAACTGTGCGCAGTACAGAAGAAGACAGTGCTTGTTGTTTTGGCCGGTAGCCTGCAAGACCGTCTGGTTCGGTTGAATCAGGTCACTTCCTTAAAAACTGATATTCCGGTGCTGAACAGACAGCCTGGTGGTGATCAATTTTTGTCGTTCTTGAAGTGTAGAACTTTCGTTTGCCACGTTTTTTTGGGGGGGAGGGGCGACAACCAGGATTTGGCAAACTACGCTCCACAAACAAGAGATGATGAAATGACATGTTTAAATCCTGACTCTCTGAAATGACGAAGCAAGCATAACATGTGCTGTTTTGGTCTGAAAACATACACAGCTATGATTGAAAATGCAATGAAGGCTGCTCCTTCTAAATGTTGCTAAACGGTCAGAAGAAAATAAATATCTTATGGGAGGGAGGGAATATCGTCTTGGTTCAAGACCATCTTGAACAATGTTCAGAGACAACAGAGTGTAAAGAATTATCATGAACGGCCAGCCTACTCTTTAGTTCTCTCCCATTCCCAAACTGCCCTCGCGCAGCTTGAGAAAAAGTTACCAGCTCTTGTTGGGGGGTCTCTTTGGTCCAGGGCCGGACGGGCGTGATGATCTGTGCCTACATGCTACACCGGGGATTGTACAAAACGGCCGAGGAGGCTCATCAGCATTACGCATCAGCAAGGACTATGAATGGCAAGGTATGGGGTGCCTGAATAGCAGGTGTGTCAGGATAGAGCTGGGGAAGTAAGCGTTACACCAAAAGCCGAGTCATCCGTTGCTAATGTCAACCCTAATCAAGAGAGGATCCAGAACCAAGTTTTTAGGGCCAAGTTTGGTTTGGGGAGGGGCAAAAAGACGGATATTTGTTCACATTACCGTTCAGGGTCTTTCTGTGGGCTAAGGCTACAGTTGGCAGCAACGTTTTTTTCAGGGTTTTCGGCCATCCCGTGATCGGTATTTAATTAATGCCTTGATTATTTCTATGTTCACATATGTATGATATTTTAGTGGTCCGTATTTGTAAATATGAATGTTTGTCGTATTTGTCAATTTTACTTTTCGTCGTGAGTTTCTAACAATTTTATTAATTTGTAATGGTCGCAGGGCCCCAATGGAAACCCAGTTTGTAACTGTTTGGGCATACCCTGGGTAAAGAAACGGAATAAATGAATAAATATACACTTTATTTTGCAGGGTGTCACGATACCGTCGCAGAAGAGATACGTGGAGTACTACGGTCAGCTCATCAACCAAGAGCTGGAGTACAAGCCCACAACGCTACTGCTGAGGAAGATCCACCTGGAGACGATACCCATCATCAGCGGAGGGACGTTCACACCTTCCTTCACCATCTACCAGCAGAAGGTCAAGATCTTCACTTCGCCCACCTACGAGGTAAGACTGGGCATTGAGGCACCACTTGCCCCCTAAAACAGCAGAGGCTGAGGTTCACATCCCCGCTGGGATGCCACCAGTTGCATAATTACAGGAGCATGCTCCCCCCCCCCCCACCACCCTCCCACTGGATTCCTCACCCCTCTCTGGTGTCTCCTCGGGTACCTCACTTCGAAATATCGCACAGCACTAGCACAGGTCACAGATCATGTTTTGAGGGGTATAAAGGGCTGCCCTTGCCCCAGCAGGCCTTAACGAGTCTGCTCCAGCATCACACCATGTCCAGACTTTTGGAGGAAGAACACTGTGATAATGAAGAACTGGCACGGTCTTTGTATTGCCATTGAGTATTGTATTGGCGTAGCATTGAGCTTGCAAGCAGTCGCGCCTGCTTAGTGGATCCGGACGAATTTGTGCGATTCTGGGGGGTATATTTTGGACTGTGAATAGGGAAATTGTTTTCAGCCTCTACAAACCAATAAGGATGCACTGAAAATGTCAGAAAGAGTCCAGTGCAGGGACTGAAATATAGTGAATGGGGGAAAATGGAAGTAAGGGGTGCTTGTGAGTGCCAAAACTTGCTTAGCGCCTTTCTAGGGTTGTCGTTATTGCTGCTTAGTAAGTTTACTGTGATAGTTCTTTGGCTCAGAACAAGAACAATTTTATCAGTGGAATTTACATGTGCAAGTACTAGGTTGTCAACCAGTAGTCTCCACAGCCATTGCTTTGATGGCAATGCCCGCCATCCTGTCTTGACAAAATGAAAACCAACGTTCCACCCCCCCGACCCAAATGACAAAATGAAAACCAACGTTCCACCCCTCCCCCGCGACCCAGCGTGCAAGTCAATTGTATTTTTAACCGAGCTCAGCTGTGTAGATTGTGAGGTGTTCCTTGGCGAAATAGGCACCTCCTTAATTCACAGCTTTCCAGCCAGCGGAATAGATTCAAATGTGAGAAGAGCAAGACCTGTGGCCATTTGCCGCTTTTTTTGGTCTGAATCTTTCACAGATCAGAGGGAAAAAATCCCTCGTGAAATATCACAAACTGTAAACTCAAGAGCATCATGAGCCAAACAATGCCACTCAGCTCGTACAATTCCGAGATATTGTTGCGTCGGTCCCCGGCCAGTCTGGGTTTACATGTGCGTGGGCGGCCGGTGAAATGGATAGGCCCGGCCTTTCGAGGCACAGGTGCAACGGTTGACCGCAAGGGTAAACTAGCCGGGGGGAATACATGTTAGCACGCTCAGTTCATCTCCGTCTCTGCCCACGAGTCATATCATTTCCATTTGAAATCCTCAACTTGTGTTTGTCCGGGTGTAGGTGGCTGCTTAACATCTCTCCTCCAAAAATAAGTATTTGAATAGTGACATGTGTCTTTACCCTCCTACAAAAGCAGTTGACTAAAGGCGGCTCAAAATTCAAATACAAGCCCTTTCAATAGTTTGGTTTTTTCAAGAAAACAGACTCAAACAGATGGTTTTTTGAAGAAATGCTAGCAGTCGTGACTTCCCCAGTACCCTCATACTGAACGTGCCCACACATCCTGAGGGGTTCCCTTTGAAGGAATTCGGCCTGACAGATTGGTTTTTCTCCCCCCTTCTGTCTTTGCGGCAGAGCGTGAAACGAGGCGTCAAAAGGAAAGAATTCAGCCTTCCCCAGCCTGTGCCGGTCTGTGGCGACATCAAGATTGAATTCCACCACAGGACCAACATGATCAAGAAGGTTAGAGGAGCTCCCCGTCATCTCACTTAAAGTGTAGCCGCAATGAATTTTTCTTTGACACAATTTTTTTGGCAACTTGTTACTCTTCTTCAACGTATGGAAACTCTTAGATTTCTGTGTGGTTAAACGTATTGAAAAATATATATTTTTTTTTTCCTTTTAAAAATATTCATGCATTCCTGGACAACTGAGGGTGCTGTTACCATGATCACTAGGGAAGACATAGTTCATTGCACAGGTTTTGGCTGTTTAAACTGTGAACCCATAATTTATTCACTGAAAACGTTTCAGAGAAAGAGATTTGCTTCCTTATTGCTATGAACATAAACAATCAGGAATCAGCGAAGAACAAAATTAGTCCGGCAGAATCGACAAAAAGACAGCCCTTATTTGTGCACAAGCCGATGTAAGATGGAGCAACTCAAGGTCTAACCTACGACGTTCACTCATGGCATCCTTCGCAATCAGCCATGCACTTTTGCCATTCACCCTCAATCCTCCAGAATCCTCCAAAACCTCCCAAAGGATTTTGGAGGATTGAGGAGGGTTAGGGTAATGGTCAGTTCAAGGTATCTCCCCTGCTCGGTCATGAGGCCACTGCCTGGAAATTCTGTCCCAAAGAGTGTTGGCAACCAGCCATGTTGGAGTGCCGCATGTGCTTCATTGTCCAAAGTTGTACGATGCCCAGCAATTTCCACAGGCTCTGACGCATTCAATGTGTCCTCGACGAAAGATTTATCGTTGCCGCACTCAGATTTGGGATTGGATTTTTCGTATCGTATTAAAGCGTATCATTATTCGTGTTAGCACCAATCTGCTCAAAAGAAAAATGACATCAGTCACAATCAACAATGTTTAACTCACACTCTCCGCATTTGTGCCCGCTTGTGCCAGGACAAGTTGTTCCACTTCTGGTTCAACACCTTCTTCGTGCCGAGCTGCAAGAACGTGGCCGAGACCAACGGCCTGAGTCAGCATCTGCCCGAGGAGTGCAACCTGCCAGGGTGCCGCCACACCATGGTCCTCTCTCTCAAGAAGGACGAACTGGACAAGGCCAACAAGGACAAAACCAACAAGTCTTTCTCCCCAAATTTCCGGGTGAGTGGGACTGGTGCCTGCGGTTTACTGAATTCCATTGCATGGAGCAGTTAGCATTGACAGGCTCTACCTAGGGGCAGCCATCTTGCTTTTCTACCATTCAAACTAATGTAACAAATCAGAGGCTGGAAGCCCCAGCCTTTTATCAGTATGTGAAGGTGTATTACTCTTACCAGTGGGTCTATAGGGAACAAGACAAACGTGGTAGCATCATGATAAAGGTCTATAAGCAAAGCTTTGGCCTCTTTGTTTCAAGATGGATATTGAATATCCTGTAAACTCGGGCTCTAAAGTGTGATATATATTTAGATTGTTGCAAAATGATTCATTAACCCTAACAGTCCCGAATGCTACAGAGTACTACTTAGTAGTAAAATGTAGTACTCAGCCCTGTCGCTTGTAAGAGGACATGGCATTATTATTCTCTGAAGCCATAAAATACACTAGAGAAGACAATGTACCATACATTGCTGTGGCACCATGAATGCATGGTTTCATTGTTCTCTGTACGAGTAACAACGGAATAAACCTAGCCAGAAATAGTAATTTGTAGCGCTAGGTCCTTCAGGCTCAGAGTGTTACATAGTATTTTGTAGTAGTGAGTACTCTAAGCCAATCAACGCCCGGTACTGTTTGGGTTAATCGTAGTGTGATTGTGCGCCTTCCATCGTGTTTCAGACAGTGCCAGTCAATCAACGCCCGGTACTGTTGAGGTTAAAACTTGGCATTCAGTTTTAAAAATCTTGAAGTTGTACAGCCCGTTCCTATGCTGTCTGTTGTGGTTCACGCGCTCGGTCGAGAGGCCAGTGTTCGGAGGTTACCATCCAAGAGATTACGGCTGAACGTACATGTAGTGCAATATATACAAAAATATGATGGTTTGTATAATTCAATTTTGTCCTGCTGGTGACCAGTGTCACTTGGAAAGGATTTGCACGCGAGAAAGGCAGCGTGTGAATGTATCAATGTATCTTGGACTCTCATAAATGGAGATTAGCTACACGTACATGGGTTATACTGGACCAGGGAAAAAAATGGTGCTCCAAATTGATACAGTTTACATATTCATGTCAGATTTTCAGAACGAGAAATCTCATGTTTCCAATAGTTTACCGGCTGCCTCTGCCTGTACGCTGCAGCTGCATTCTTAAGGTTTACTGCAGCAAATTTCTCAATTGTGGGGAAGGTAGTTTTCCATTACGCACGAAAGACCTGCCCGGGGATGTTTGATGCATAACAGGATTCAAAATGAGACGGTGTTGAAATTCAGACCGAGACAAACTTCCCTTGTGGCTTGACTTTTGCACGGTTCCAAGATTGAATCACGTGTGACCCACTCTGCGAAAATGAGTCATAAGTCACCACTTTTTGAGTTTTTATTTGTATTTGAAAGAGCAAATTGAGTTTTTGGTTTTGATGTATCACTCAATTTGGCATCCTGATGAAAGTGGATACTCTATTGGTGAAAATGCCGTGGGTTCCTATTGATTTACAATATGCAAAATTATTCGAAAAGTCTTTTTACTCCAAAGTGGCTCTGACGACTTAAGACTCATTTTCACAGAGTGGGTCACATATTTTTGAACTGTGGACTGCCGCACAAGTCAAAAGTACAGCACTGAGCACAAGCGTACATGTATGCATTTATACACAGCATAGATGATGGAGATACCAGGACCGATTAAGCAATTATGCATTATGTTGTGGCATATATTTCCCATAATCCCAGTTAACAGTCACTCCAGTTCAAAGTCTTTATTGTATTTACCCTTATTTTATGGTATATCTTCAGGTTACGTGTGTATTTAGCGACGTGGTCAGCGACAAAGCGAGACGGACATCGGCGGACAGTGGTCAGTCGTCTGGCACAGGCAGCGACCACAGTGACACCGATGACATCTCAGACACTGACTCCGAGTCAGAGTGGAACCCGGACGAGGTCACCCACGTATGATGGCCTTCGTTCAGTTGCCTCACGCCACCCAAATCGGCTAGATTGGCGGATATACGCCATTGCAGCAGCAGGGGACCTTGTGGTGCATGGAGTCTTCATAATACAGTATTCAGCAGGGTGGAAACAGTAAGTTGGGTCCTTGTTTGTATGCAATCATTCCGAATTACAGCATCATCCGAGCAGGCACTGACCAGTGAAGAACGCCCTCCCACCAACTGTGGGGTTAGACAGATTCTGAAGGGTCATAACAAATCACGCTGTATGTTGCCTGTTTACAGATATTTGATTTACGCATTTCCAATCTTTTGTGTCAGGCCTGAAAGTTTTAAAGATTTTTAAATGAAAAGCGAATTTGCCTATTCAGCTGTGTCCAAAATTGACTCATTCCGATACTGTCGCCTATTCAGAAACAAGGCTTTTTGTGGACCAACATTTTTGGTTTTTGTTTTTTACAATCTGTCACGTCGTACTTACATTTCTTGTTTGCTTTTTAAAGCAAGGAGGTCCTCCAAAAATTCTTAGTGACTCAATTACCTGTTGATTCCGTACTAAAAGGGCACTACGCGGTGTTCACTTCTAATGTGTATGGCTTCTTGCGTTTGGCTCAGAGTGGTTTCCTCTGGCTCACATGGGCTTCATTGTTTTGATGGGCTGTATGCCTCATTTAGAGTCAGTGCATTGATACAAAGTCAGAAGTCATTCTAGCTTGGAGCCTTCGGAATCCTCTGAACTTGCCACTGTGTTACAAAACAATTCTGCTTGTTCCATGCCCTCAAAATCCAGCCAAACTCTCTTTTAGGATTTCAAAGGATCAGGGAAGGTGAGAGTATGACGTTTGGTTCTTTGTTGTCTCTGCGACTTTTTTAAAGAAAACAAATTTGTCTCAGTTTATGGGGATATTCCCCTTCGCTCTAAACTCTGCTTATGACTGTTATAGCCCTTGTGTACACTGCCCTCGTAGTTTCCACATCTAAACAGCAGAAGTGGAAGAGAGTTATTCCAGATATGATACTGTTCCATTCCCCGACTGCGAGCCAGAGCACTCAAGGGTGCTGGTCACCCTACGCACGGGTGTCTCCCTTTGAAGCGGCATTTCACTCTCACAGCAATCCAGAGAATATTCCTTCAGCGCTAAGCTCAGTGACTTCGCTTCAACATGACTACTCGTCTCTGTGGACTCTTTTAAGGTTGCCTCGTCTTTGAGTGTCCCCAGAGATTGCAGGTGTAGACCGTGGGGTGGACAGTCCTGAGAGAATGGTGTGTTTATTTGATTCACAATAGGGCGCCTCCAAGAGTCTGCAACGCATTGACCACTCACAATGCGCGAAGTCTGTTTACCCAATGCACATTTGGAAAGGGTTGACAGATTTCGCGCAGTGTGATTGGCCAATGCGTAACAAACTCACGAATGAAACCGTTTGTCATAGCTCTGGTGTTGTTCACCGAAAACTTGGGTTTTGAGGGGGACTTCCGACACGTTGCTCTGACAGCAAAGGTGTTTCCGAACTGATGTTTTAATTATTGTTATTGTGATGTCCTGTCTCTGCTGCGAAAATGATACAATTAGCTGTGGCCCGGAAAAAAAAGCCGTGCATTAGTTGAATTACCTAGTTAGCCGTTTGATCTTGTGTTTTGGACGCGATTGTATGATCTGAAATGTGAAGAGGTACCACATCGTCTTCTCCTGAAATTGTAATATGTTTTGTTGATTCTGTCTGGGGCCCTTTCCTTTCTTTTACACAACCATTGTTTTCTCCGATTTTTGGGAGGACATTTTTTTAATCTACTTCTGGGGGATGGGAAATCAATTTAGATAAATAACGTACCCAAAGATATGCAATTTTTAAACATGCCAGGTCATGACAAATATGGGTGCTTAAATACATTTAGACAGCTGAAACCCACTCAGCTGGAAGTGGGATTCAGAGACTTAAAGAAGTGCACAATTTCTGATGTCAGGTCACCATGGAAACAGCACTCTACCCACTCCTCCCACCGAATGCTCAAATCATAAGTTGTTCATGGTAAAGACCAGACATCTTACAAAACCGTCTTTTGTAGCATTACAGTTTTGGGCCAAAAAGTGCAAAAACTATAAAATGGTTGGTGCAAATGAAACTGAACACAATGACAAGGAATTATGTAACATTAAGGAGTTAAGAGAACCCACCCGGATGCTTGTGGGCATTGGTGCTATATAGTAATGTGGCAAATGATATATAGGCCTATCTTGATCTGTATACATACACGTGTATTTATGTAGTTGCTGTTTTTCTATGCGAAAGTGAAAGCTCTTCATGATTTTATTAAGAAATATCTTCCAAGTTTGTCAGAGATGTGATGTTTCTGTATCTTAAAATTGTTGTAACAAAGTTTATTTTCAGAATTCTGGAAACCTTACTTACTTGGATTTGTTGACACCTGTTTATGCATTTGTCATAAGGAAAAGAAAGACAGTTGGAGTGGGCAGATCCAGAGTAGGAATACAAGGAGAGGCACACAGTGAATGGGCAGCACAGAGCCACTGATCACAAACCTGATCGTTTTTCTCAAAGCTTGAAAAAGTTACATGTGCCAAAAGATAATGAAGGGATGTGCTCCTTCCAAATCCCCTACCTATTTAGGGATCTGCGTGGAATCCAAAAAAAGCAAACAAAACGTGAGTGTCAAAACAGCAAAACGTGCTGCACTAACCACTTTACACCACTTGCATTTCCTGTGATATCAGCATTGGTACAAACTGGTAACTTTCTGTAAGAGTAACCATTTCAGCATGTTCATTTGACGACAAAGCAAACATTTTCTGTCTTCTGGAAGGGCGGTGTTGCAGTCGAGTACGTTTCCATGGTAACAAGTATCAGTTTTCTGGCATGAGTGAATTTCATGGAAAATGTTTCTTACAAGCACCGATGCGAGTGTGATTCCATTTTCTTGAGTACGAGTTTGAGTTCCAAAAACCCAAGTACTCGAGTACAAGCGTGAGCACTATACCGACACTGTGGAGTAATTGTGAAGATGCACTAGTTTGTCACTGTCCTTGTCATCACCCTCTGTGACTGTCTGAAATGCACACCCAAAAGAAACATTGGAGGTTGTGCCAGGTTTAAGAAGATTAAGATGCTATTTTTATGGTTGTAAATTGAATGTTTTGTTTTAGGTTAAAAGGGAAAACCCGAAGAAAAAAGTATTAAATATGGTAATCGGAGGTGTCAGTTGTAAATAGAGGTGTATTTTTTGTCGCACCATTTGTATATGTATGTATAAATGAATATTTATCAAGCGTTCCAGAAATTGGTTACAACGTCTTTTAAATACCATTGTCTAAACGTTTTTTATTGAGACACACTTAAAAGACGCGAAGTTCTTGAACTGGTGCGGTATTTTTATGACCAGTTTTCCGAGAATGAAAACTTTCGGAAATTAACTTGCCACGAAGATAAACTCCAATTTAGATTTCTCAAATCAGAGTTTCGGATCGGGCAGAACCCAACCATAAAACACTGCAGATTTGGGGAGAATGTTTGGTTTGTTTTTATTTATCTATCTATTGTTATTTTTATTGGAGAATATCTGTGTTAAATTGTTTCAAATTGTAATCACTGGACGTTCATGCAGGATTCTGCCCGTGGTTTTGAAAACAGGGAAGTCACAGAACAATGGTTCTTCTTTCATCAAAAAAATTTGACGTGAAGTTTACGTCAGTGATTTGTTTGATAAAAAATTTCATTAATTGGGTTCTTAACACTAATGAATTTGACGAAAAATTGAGAGCGGGCCCAAAAAAAAGCCTAGGAGTGACTGGTAGACTTAACGGCAAGCGTACCGGTCCTACCTGACCGATCCGCTAGACATCTTAGAAGTCGCCCATTAAAAGCAGAGTAGGCCTTATCCGTCAGGTACTTTGTCTGTGAAACTTCTCAATGGAAAGTTCGGAGCGAATCCACTCAAAAGATTGTAGTCAATTGAGTTCTTCTTTTTCCCGGAGTGCCCAAAAACCCGTCATATTAATTTCTAAATTCGGTGTTCGTCCGACATGCATCATGGCAGTCTTTGTCGCACCACCTTACATTAAGACTCCAAATTGATACGTTTTGATTCTCGGTAATTAGTCAAATGTCTCTCTGAATTGTAACAGAGCCAAATCTAAGATTGTTTTAGGGTCCAGACCTGGTCAAGAAAAATTTACGGAGAATATCTCTGCAGGGAGAGTGAAGTATGGAAGTAGATTCCTGAACAGTGCTGCTTTTTGCGACTGTGCTTCCAGTGACAACAGTCAACCAACTCATTTCCAGTAAATTGCTGTTTGTTTACCCACAATGTAATTTTTTCCAGAAAACATTGAAATCGAAAAGTTTATTAAAGTTGATGCCATTTGTGTATTATATTTTGTTGGAAAATAAACAGTTTAGGTAGGTGATCGGCGTGTATTGTCTTTACGTTATGTTGTGTTCATCCATTTTGCAAGTACATGCTATTGTTGCGCTGCTTAGGCAAGACATCACGCGCAGATTTACATTACGAACATTTTCTAAACATGTCAGGTGACCACCAGCAAGGATACAGGAAAATTTGCTGAGCAGGGATATTCCTCGCTCAAGTAAAAACGAAGCACTAAAAGCGGCAGTTCATAGCTTGGTACATGATGGAATCGGCTTCAACTAATCTGATGTATTCATTTCCCGAGGATTAAAATGTCACACGGTTGAAAGATGTTCCTCCCTGCCTCCACCCACCAATCAACATTCACTCACCACCGGACTGTTTTTGGAAACGACGTCCGTTCTCATGGATCTCCTTTCTACATGCTAACTTCATCGTTAGTTTCGCAACGGCGTACTAACGGTATACCGTACGTACGTGATGCTACACGCCTGGGTGCATTTGCGTACACAGTAGAGAATAGCAGGGACAGACGGAGAAAGTTTTCTAGAGGGTGAGTCGGGTCGGAGATTTTTTTTTTCTAATGTCTCATTTTTGTGGACAAGTAGAAATGATGATGAAACTTAACAATCTTGTTTTAAAGTTTACTTTAGTTAGTTTTTACTGTTTTCTCCATTTGTTTACTTTTGTCTCTGAGCAGGGGGGTCGGCACCCCACCCCAATCCACGCCTAAAAAGTGTACAAAGTTTTGGTGTAATGACGTATCGGTGCCTTCGCGTCGCCGTTCAGTAATTTCGTCGCACGATAACGATCGAAGTTATTCCAGCACGAATGCCGACGTTACTTTGAACCGACCCGGTACCCACACACCAGGCATACAGTCGCTCCACCCCTTTCCCCGAACGTTTTTACGGAATTCCATTTCTGCCAATTCCGTTGCGCATGTGGGCCAATCTTCCTTGCGTTTGTAGCCATTTCGCTGTGAACGGCGCATTGTCGCGTCGTAAACGTCCTCATCGTTTATTCGTGGTATCTAGCCGTTTACACCGCCAACGTCACATAGTCGCGTCGTGACGTCGCATTGTCGAATCGTCGCGTTTTCAGAAAATCGTGTAAATGAATTTCCGTTTCTTCGCCAGGAGGGCGCTGTTGATTGCTCTTAGTGCAGTGCATATAATTATCTGCACATTATAAGGTGCAGTTCTTTTGCCACGACGAACAGGTTGACAGCTTCAGATTACACATTAATGACAGGGTTGATAAAATCATGATTTTTTTAAATATAAAAATCATGCTCCTGGCGAAGAAACAGAAATTCATTTGCATGATTTTTTGAAAATGCGACGATGTGACAATGCAACGGCACGATGCGACCATGCGGCGGCCATACAAGCAGTACAAACTGCGATACGATGCGCCGTTGACGGCGGAAGTGGCTACAGACTCGAGGAAGTATGACCCCACATGAGCTGCGTAATTGGCAGAAATGGAATTCCAGAGTATTTGCATGTTTCTTCTTTCCTGCTGGCGTTAGCTGACGTGGGCAGTGGATGAACCGAAAGTTACCCGGTTGTCATTATGGTGTACCTTATATTTCACACTTCCGTTGCCAGGCATTTTTTACTTACGTCATCTCCCAGCACAATTTACGCCACCGGTGCCTGGTCTCTGCAAAGACAACCACATGCTGGATACATGGTGTGCATGCATGCATGCTTGCATCATTTAGATTTTTTCCCAGTTTATTGTACGTAGTAGATGTTGCTTTCATCAACAGTAAATTTGGGTCCAATTGATTGTTGCATCGTGTGGGGTACAAAGAAATTTGAAAATGGTTTGGGAAATTATTACATTGTTAGGTTATCCTATTCAGTTATTTCACATGCTCGTGTCCAAGACCAAGACGCGCATGTGAATAAATGCACGACCTGGACAGCGATGCAGTGCCACTGACAGTATCTAAGAAAAACGCACCATCATTGATAGTCATTCGACTAATTATTCACAGGATTTTTGCCACGATCGATCTTTTCCCCAGGCAGGAGGGCAGGTCTTTCTATAGTCCTGCCACCCTTGGTGGATAGCCATATACGCGGTGATTACCGTCGTGTTTCAGCATCGTCGCCGTCTCCATCATCACACTGCCGTCATACC
Organism: Acanthaster planci; assembly: GCF_001949145.1. The sequence goes on along the minus strand of NW_019091355.1, from coordinate 3,807,941 downwards.
CCGTTTGCCTTGTCCGCTGCGCGCGCCTTGGATGCGAAATGCTAATTTTAGTCGCCGACGGCCCACGAAAAAAAGAGAGAGACAGATGCACTGACGTCATTGCACGAGCTGGAAAGGTCCGATCGTCCGCTCATCTGGAGAGAACCAGCTACATTTCTATTCAGAGGCTGACAACTCTTTGACCAGACGGACGTCATGATGACGTCACTCCAGGGGCTCCCCGGATACAAGGAGAATGCAAAAACGTACAAGTCTAATCAGTCTTTTTTCATGGCTTTTCTTTTCAATCTTTTTGGCAAGTCTGTGTTGCCTTGTGTTCATCCATACGATGACGGAATTAATCATATTACAGTTTGGGGTTCGAATTGACTTTTTAAAAAGGTTTACGTACATAGGCCCCAAGAGAAAAGTCATTATAGAGCCTGAAAGTTGACCTCTGACGGCGCGCTTCCGGAACCTTTGGTTAGGAAAAACTAAAGTGCATGGATTTGAGAATTTGTAATATTGTTTCGTTCAGTTATTTCTTTAAAAATCCAACTTGGAAAAAGGCTTCGGAAAATATTTTCTAGTATATCAATTTAGAGAAACTGAAAAATTACCTGACCTAAAAGAGAAATGTCTTGCTAAAAATTGACCCATCACTGGTCAAAATATTTCACAAGTATTTTTTATTTGTACGGTATTCATTAATACCTTAGACAGTCACCCCATTCAACAACGTGCAACTTGACCGTGTATTAACATTTGATAATGCCCGCTAAGAAAGTTATAATTGCCCTATGCGTAATTGCCCACTGCGTGAAACGCGCTGGCACCTGGATATCGGATACGAGACACTGGTTTACTCCATCCCTGTTGGTCAGGATTCTGCGTGCGATACAACAAGTAGAACGCGCCACGCGCGCGCCAAGTCCACATACAAGGGGATTCTATTGGACAACTTTCAACAGGAATATACCATAAATGGGTGGGGGTGTTTGGGAAAATGAAAGTAAAATTTAGAACAATATCGTTAGAAATCCATCATATGTTGACTTCTTTTGACTCTCTGAATAAAAAGGTATTTAGAACGGGAATAAATATGTGCTTGGCCGGTTTCAACCTTGCTCAGGAGAACGAACGCCCACCCGAGCCGCAGGCGAGGGCGTTAGTGCGTCCATTCTCGTTTAAGCACGTTTAAGACTGGCCAAGCACAATTTTATTCCCTTAACAAACTTAAAGCAATAATGTATTTTTAGGAAAGATTCCAGTATTTGATTTAAACTTTGCTGACAACAACTGCTTTATGTCAAATCAACAGAACATGGAACCCATCGACTACACGTAAGCACGGGGATTGAAAATAAACGGGCATGAACAAAGAGACCTAGGTACGAAATCGCTGGACGTGAAAAGTCGTTGATGAAATTTGTTTTTTAACAATCCCCAGGTGACTTTTCCTAAATATTAGTTGAGGAAGACAAAGGTAAAATTTCAACATGAGGTGGAGTCAGTTAAGAATTATTCTTCCCAAATTTATTGAACGCGATAGGACAGCCCAATGTAAAATCCCCATGCTGGACGGATTACGCGAGAGTTCCGAAAGCTCGCTGCATGTTGAATTGAGGCATTAACGTATAAATGTATGTAACATGTTACATTTGGCATGAGTGAGACTTAGGCCTACAGTCGGAGCTTTTGTGGCTGTGTGATTTTTTTTATCAGACTTTCACACAAAGGATTGGTCCACTGTTTTCTTATTTGATGTGTTTCGCCGTGGTGGGGCTGGCACCGTCACGTCCTGATGGGATATTATTTTATTGTGTCAGTTGCAGGATGGACGGGAGCGGATCCCTTTATATAGCTAGACGAGATCGATTGCAAAAGTTTTCCAAGTTATCTCCCAAACAAAAAGGGTGACAATAAAGTACCGCCAGGACGATCACAGGTCCATGACTTCAGGTATTGAAAGTCCATTTTCTTTCATCCTCCCAGCTCATCGCAAAAACGGTTGGGATCAATAACAGCAAATATCTCCCACTCCCGTCAAAATTATCAACCTTGACTCCATGGGCTGCATGCGCATTCTTTCACTAGATCGCACAAGCATGCATTGTAGGAACCAACATGGCGCGGCAAGATCGTATACGCATGGGAACGAGGTAGCAAAAGTGGGACAAGTCCCCCCCCCCATGATTGTGGGGAGTCTCGCTTTAGCGTCTTTGCCTTGGCCAGCAGGCCACACAGTTTCGTCCCGCAGTTCACAGAGTCGTTTAAAAGTGGCTGATGCTTCTGCTGGCCAACCGTTTCGTGTTGGTGATGGTGGTAGCCAAGTCGCATTTGTTCAGGTTGTAGCCAACAAGCCACTAGTCTGGTTCCCTACCCAAAGATTCCATGACGACTGTTGATAAAAAAATCTTAGGACAGGCATCGAGTTTACGTTCAACACTAGGCTAGCCCACCTACCCGGCCGGAAATAACCGAATAATACCATCCGAACATGCCGATATACAGACAGGAGACTGTGGAATACTTCGGCTATTTCCGGAAAACTGGAGGAATTCCGCCAGTCTTGGTCACGTGGACCATGTTTTATTCCTACATGCGTGGGTGATACCGGACCCTTGATTCGTTGAGTTGTCCATA
>NW_019091355.1:3783624-3805287 GCF_001949145.1 Acanthaster planci | reverse complement strand
GTTGTCAGAATCATCAGGTCTGGTATCCAGACTAACAGGCCACGTCCGAAGCGCATGCCTACATGCAGCTGGAATAACACTTCAAGAAAGCAGCGCGCCAGTATGCGAGAATCGGACCGCCAGCTACCTTGCTTTATGCGTTTGCCATAGACAGTTGATCATTGAAAACACTTCCAACCGTAGACAAGTAATTTGCACACAGTCGGGCCCGATATTAATACCTAATGTTCCCATTATCCACTGGATGTAGGTATCACTCTCATTAGGGGACAACGAGCCGATGTAATGAGTAGGCTAGGCTTTGAATCTAGCACTGTGAGGTCGGCAAACTTTCGAGCGTTGCAGTCTATGAGGTTGTGAGAAGGTTGTGCGAGGAAGGAAAACCTTCCTTTGAATCCTCTTTTACTTGGCGATGTCAATTGATTTGTAAAGAGGTTTCCAGGAGGGGGTCTGGGGTGGGGTGGGTGTCTCCCCCCCCCCTCCAGCAACTTTTTTAATGCTTGCGTATAACGTTTGGAAGAACCCCTGAAAAGCATAATCCACATAGGGGTTTTATTATGTGTGTCCAGTTAAGGACAAGCAAAGGTGTAATTATTTCAACAACTTTTCGTATAACACCCCAATCTGAGAGGTTTTTCACCCGACTGTTTAAAATTTTTCATTGAATAAACTATTTAAATTTTTCAGGTTCTCCGTGTTCGGTACGACCATCGCTTCGCTTCGGTAAACTTGTTGGGTAAACCATTGGGGTAAATTTCGGTCACTCGTATATTCCTGGAAGAGATTGTTTTCCTCGTCAGCGCGCGACAGTGAAAGCTCAACAAGAGCAAGCTATTTAATAACAAATTCCTTTTCTAAAGCTCTCTCGCCAAAGCTTTGAGAAGAGGCATTATGTTTTCTCGCTTTTCCATCTAGCCGGCACGGATTCCAGCCCCTCCGCCATTCGACTTTCTGGTGTCTCCGCAGCGCATTTTTTTTCACGAGCCGAGTCTTTAGGGGTTTTCAGAATAAATCTTTGCAGTCGTATTGACCAAAGATTGTATAGCGCCGCACAGCGCGGCGCTATGCAATCTTTGGTATTGACACCAATGTTGTGAAAATGGAATATTTCATTCTTGCGCAGCGCCCATTTTTCAAGAAAGTCAACAAAAAAAGGTATATTTTTTCCACTACCTGTTCTCACAATGCACGCAGGCTGGGCCGGGCGCGCACGTGTGGACTTGAACTTTAAATGAAAGTAACAACAACTTGAAAACGGTTGGTCAGATTTAATTCTAACCTCACATTTGTACTGATAAAGAGTGTCTTTACACAAGCTATGTTTTTTAAAGGGCATGTGACAACCTAGCTGATCGCCAACAGCATTCACGAAAACGTGTAAATCCCATCACAGTGGGCATATTTTTTTCCACAGGCAGTCAGCCATTTCTGTCTTTAAACGCCGGGGGGAAACCATCATAATGGCACATCAAAAGCATGAAAAAAATGGCACATGAGAAAAGGGGAGCCGGATGTGTCGCCTCTGGATTGTCATATTGGTTGGCTGACACGTGAGGATCAGGACGGGAAGGCCTACCAGACGCGTTCACTTCCGTGCACCGCGTTTTGCGGTTTCATCCACCGGAAAAGATTGGTCACGTGACCATAACATTGAATGGTGCTCCAAACCTGTCATAATTATGAGTGAAACGCCATACATGACAAAATTACAACTTTGAAATATTCGGTAACAAAGTAGTGGTAGGCGACCGACACATTTAATTCCAGACTAAAATATTGGAGGAAAAAAGAATAACAGAACACTAAAGGGCAAAGGATTTCTTTTAAAAGCAGAAAAATAAAATATTGAAATTTGGAAGTCATGACTTTTGCATGCATAAAATTGGAGATTCTCAAAACTGTTTTGCGCTTTGATTTCCCCTTGTAGAAAACATTCTGGCAAGGCTATGCCTAAATATGTATATTGGTCGGAATTTTCACCCCCAGTACGTTAGTATGATCATAGAGCTACAAACCCAAAAATTACCCATCGGTTGCTACAGATAATTTCTCTGTCACATACCGTTGTCATGTCTGGCGCTCCGTATACCTTCCGCCGAAAGTAAACTAATTCCCATAAACGCTGTACAACAATTTGTGAGGGCCTGTTATCATTTCCAGAGTCCAGGTGACTAAGAATTAACACAAATTATTGTAATCAAGTACATGATCATAATTTGGTCATTCTGAAGTTGCAAAAATTGTTCCATTAAGATTTCTTTGCTAGTCTTGTTTGAAGCTGAAATCTAGAACAACGTGGAGGTGTTTCCTGATCAAATTCATAAGTCAAAGTACAAAGATGGAAAAAATCAACCTAACATGACAAAGAATAGTTAGAATTAAAGAAGAAAGATTTTGAAAGGCATTTAAGTTTCTCTGGCTTGTTTTAATGTGTCCAACTCCGATTTACCGTCTATAAAACGTCAGGTTTTAGAGTCTCGCAAGACTTTTTACAAGCGGAGCGATAATAAAGGGTGAAGGGTCAAATCAGGGCGAGCTTGACTACTTCCTTGCTGTACTACAGTGTGTTCGAGTGAGCAGCGAACATCCCGGAAAATACCGCTTTTTATTAAGAAGGAATTACAGCAAAGTCGTGTTCTTCCGGCTTCGCATAGCTGTTGGTGTTTCACAGGCCTAAGAAGGACCCAGTTCTGGTGTAATTTTTCGGCAAGTGAGATTCAGTAGTAATTTCGATGTTCCACGGGTCAGTACAAAACTGGCCTGGGAACATGCAGTGTTGAAGTTGATGCTGCACCCCGCTTAGCTGCATTACATGCGCTAAAACGTGTGTGCTTGGAATGCATTGGTAATCCGAGCGTCTGCTTTTAGTGAGGAAGAACTTTGCTACAGAACAAGTGTCCCCAACTCATCCAGTTTGTCGAGAAGGAAAAGGACAACAGTCGTAATTACTTGGTTGTATCTTAAAATCACTGGTCATGTGGCAGTGTTGAAACTGAAACTGACTGTGGATTTGTGATGTTTCATGTTATAGGGCCTAATCATGCCTTTGACCATGACAGTATAACTGTAAATTGACTGTCATATTTGATTGGCATGTCTCAAACCGGTTGACCAGCATGGTGGGTTTGTCATCACGACGGGGATCAGTGTCCACCGGAAGAACAGTAAAGGGTTAGTCACAGTATTGGGCCCACTTTCTACATGTTCTTGGTCCCTTCAGAAACGTGACTGCAGTTTTGCTGATGATGTGAGGACTTTCTTATTGCCATGATCCAGCAGTTGGCAACTTTATTGTTTCAGTGATAAATGTTTTAACGTGAAGCTGCACATATTCAACGGAATCATGGCGGCCAAACTGCGTGAACTGGTGAGCAAGAACAAAACTCGGTACATCGATGACAACTTTGACCTGGATTTAACTTGTATCCTTTGCAGTGAATGAGTACTGAGTGAACATTGAAAATTGAAAATGAATGAAAACAGGAGCTAAAGTGAGGTCATTATTGTCCCACTCAGTACAGTTCCAAAATACATCGTTTGGATCTTGTCACAGGTTGAGTGCAGTCAGTCGATTTGTACAGTCAGAGTATCATGCTGCTTTGTTGATTCTGTTGCAAATCTTGGACTTTATTGTTCCATTTTGAATCAGTGTTTTACAAAGCTGAATCTGGGGGCGGGGAAAAATGGGTAATCGGCTGAATGCAGAAGGAGTGACAGATAAACGGACTGTGCTGTGCTTGATGAATTCTTTATTGGGTTGTATAGACTGCATGTCATGCATATTGACCCTGACAGTCCGTGATCCTCAAACAGTTCAAAAACTGAGGAGTGCTAGAGTTTGTAATATAGACCCCCTGTGTATGACGTCACATTAGAGGGCATTTCTTTCTTCCTCTAGGATAGGTTCGAGTAAACCATTTGTTCATTCATTGTCATTAAATCCAACTAACAAACGTCCTCTGGGAGGGCACTCCACGCAGGCCCTCTATGCTAGAAGACGTGCCTGCATAATTTGAGCTCCATGTTCTTAAGCAGTTCACTCATTCTTTAGTTGAGGCTAGAAATCGGTCACGGGTTCCCCGATTTTGCTGCTCTACAGGATTGGCATCAAGAACACACTTGAGTTAACAGTTGGGAACCAGGAAATGAATTCCATACACCGACACCGCTTGGCAACCCGTGCACAGACCTTGAAAAATTTTGACTTTTTTGAAGACGTGTTATTGCTTTCAGATGGCTGATGGGTTACCACTGGGAAAAGTGGTGTCTATGTTAAGCCCTATCTTGAACGTTGCACAAATTAATTGTAGCGGTACCCCGTCCTGAGTTGATTTGCCTTTGAATAACACCCATTCGTGGGATAATCAACCCATAAGGGGGTACACTAAATTTGTGCAAGTTCAAGATTGCACTTAACCTCTGTCTGTGGAATTCTTTCTGGAACTGGTTATCGGACTCTACCGGTACGACCCTTGCAAACTTCATGCTAAATCATGAATCATTTAAAAAAGTGGAATTTATGTGTTATTCAGAAAGCAGTAATATTCGAAAAAGTTGAACATTAATAGGAAGAGCACTGCTAATACGACACCATCCCAAGATCCTTGTTATTTATAGTGTTCCACTGTACTCAAGTACAGTGCCCCAAAATGACAACAGTTTCGCGAGAGAGGAAAGAAACTCACTCCTCAAGAAACTCACAAGGGATTCAGCCCATTACCTCCCAGTCCACAGAACACTGTTATCCTGTTATCAACTGTTTGAAAACTGCAACCTTAAGTCATTTCAAATGACATGAGGTCTGATGCTTGCGTGACTTATTGCAGCCACCGGTTTCTAGTCATTTTGAGTCTGTGAACTTCTGCACAGCATGGCCTCAGGTGTCAAACATGCCAGTCTTGCATTTAAGACAAAGCATCGATTCCGTAGTTCAGGTGAATTTGTGTCTTTGCATGCGCACCGCGCACACGCACGAGGCCCAGTTCAAACAGCTTACGACCAGCCTGTTTCTTAGTTGTCATTAAGGGTGCACTTCAATTTGGGATGCATAAGAAGACCGGTTGAACAGAAATGGGGAGTTGGTGCCAGATACTTGCTTGGAACCTTTGGTTGAGGCAGTCTTAACCGTTGTTAGAGGGCATTGTTCAGGTGGGTTTTTTTTGGGGGGGGGTAAGGGTTCCATATGCAGACATCACCCGTTTTTTCCCTTGCAGTGGTTTACTGGCCATCAGATGGTGATTATACACATGTCCTAAAAGGTCAAATTGAGCAGGGAAAATATTGAATCATGTACTGAGGAAGTGCATACATGTAGCTTTTTAGACTAGTGTCCTAGGTTTTGTGCACAGGGTGTCATGGGACTCTTCCCTTTTTTCTACCATGTAAATTAGCAAATAATGCCTTAAGTGTACTCTTCAAACGCGGTGCATTTGTTCTGCGGATGGGAATGTAAGTTTTGTTTGATTAACATCTAGAATAACTTTCCGCCACCCTTTAAATGTTTAAAAAACTCGGCCAACACTTTGCAGAGGCCACTGCCGCCTACGTCAATGTTTTGCATGCATACTGCTAGATGGGTGCACTCAGTGACATTTTTTAAAATCAATACTTTTTGTCGGGGCAAATTTCGCCTAAAAAAAAATTGTTTACAAGAATGCAGGAGAGATGTACATGTATACAGTATTTGAAAGAAGGAACATATACCTCAACAAACAAGAAACAGGCTGATGGGAACCATCAATAGTAAATGTCATTGACTTCCACTGTGTTTTTGTCTGTACTGGTGTAGGGCAAACTTTCAGTAGTGATCATACATGTAAATAAACCTTTTGCGAGTTAGATTTGTATATAATCTGGTACAATGATTTCTTAAAGTTCACGTGAATTCGAATTCTCCATACTAAAGACACTGTTGCTATACCTCATGATTCGGGGCAAGCTTTTGCTTAGTTACACAAGAGACACCTTGCACCAATACTCTGTTTTCAATGGATAAGAAGGGCACAAAGGAACCAGTCCATTCCAGAGATGGTGATCGCTATGCGAAAGCTTGCCTCGAGTCACGAGGTATGGCGACAATGTCTTTAGTCTGCGGAATTCAAATTGTTATGTTTATGTACAATCAGATAACTCAGTGTACCAGATTTTATTCAAATTGAAATCACAAAAGGCTCATTCTCCAGTGCTTTCATATGTAAATGTGTCATCAGTTTGTGCACTTCTAAAGAACTGGAACTGTTGAATCATATTGTCAATGATGCACATCTGCATGTACTAACTATTTTACACAAAAAAAGTGCAAAGTGAATGTACATATACTCATGGTGTGTTTGTACATAGTCGGTTGGCATGAAACATGTTCATGTACATGTATGTTCGCTTGTGTACGGTATATAAGTAATACAGATCTGCAATGGACACCAGCTCAGAGATAACAGTAATTTTGCTGAAATTCGTGTACATGTATGATGAAAACTGTACATATATGTACCGGGTAGTGTGAGTACCATATTTGTTATGTTTTTGAAGGAATGCCTAATGGATTTAAACAAAGTGAAACTCTAAAGAAGTTCTCGAAAGTGAAAGTGTGTCGCTCGCATTTCCGTCAAATTGTTGAGCTAGTTTGCACTTCCAAAAATAGGCTTCATAAAAATAACTGCGTGTGCAGTAAGTGAAGTGCCGGTCTGTCGGGCCTCAAAATTCTATGTACAGTGCACCATACATCATTTCGCTGTTCAATTCAGAAGGGAACTTCGAAACCATTTTTGTAAATTTTAATTGTAATGTGTGTGCCCCCGCATTTCAGAGAAAAAAAATGCTCTCTCGGGGGTCAGGCTTAATTATGTCCTAAACCATTTTCCACGCCTGCCTGTGGCTTCTCTTGTCTTGTGGAGATCTGCCAGAGAAGTGGAATGTTCTCCACTGTGAGTTGATGCTGTTGTTTTTCCACAAAAGCATCTGTTAAATGATCAAATCTCGTGAGATGCGGTCCAGATATGATTATAGGCTGGACTGAATTTGTCATCGGGGGATTATCCTGTGCACGAAATCGGCCCATCAAGGCGTCCGAATGCATCCATTCAGAAGTGGATGTTGTGTGCTTGTCAGCCTTCGTTAACCCTAACCTTCCCTAACCACACAGAATTGAACACCAGTAAAGCGTGTGAATTTGTGGCACTGGGTACTGTACCCCTAAACTGCTCGTGCTTAAACATGGGTTCAGGCGGACCCAAAATAGACAGATTCCAACAGTTTTTGTGCACAGTTTACCATATGGTGTTGGAATTTGTGTGAATGGGTATGGTTCCTAAGAAATCACTCTGGGGAATTAGAGTTAATGTGCATCAAACGCACAGCACCGTGTCTGTCATGTTGAACTACTTACCTACAAATGTAGAAACTTGTGTATGTTGAATGCATACACTGGCTCCTGAAAGTAATTTTGTATTTTTTAGACTTGTGAAGAGAGAATTTTTCTGGAATTTCACACTTGTATAGGCACAGGACAAGGCATGCTTGCCCTACCTTAGGCAAAACAGACACCATGGTTTTTACAGAATGGCAGGGACCAGATGACATTTTCATGTCTCGAGAATTGTATATCCAATTGAGGATCAAGCATTATAGGAGAAAGCCTGTTGAGTTGAAGGCAGAGTGTCTGTGGTGATTTACATGTACGCATTGAGTGCTCATAACCCATTGCACTAAAGCTTTCTGACCTTTGGATTGTTAGAGAAGCCTACTAGTGAACGGCGTTCGCTCTCCCACAGAATAATTTTTTGTATATTGGGGAGGAAGAAAAAAGAGGCTGCTTTGGTGAAACAGAGAGACTTTTGTGTCGTTGCAACAGTAGGTCAGTTGCTGAGCTACGGGTATTCCGCAAGAATCCAGTTAGGTAGCTGAAGCTTTGAAGCGCAGCTTCGTTGTCCACCGTACCGGGCAGAGGGGCCCGTTTGGCACGTCCTGGTGCACTGCTGAGAATCCAAGTTTATGCGTCGGGATCTCGTGTTTGGTGTCAGTTCTTGTCACACTTGTTCATCGGATTTAATGCAAACCTGCTCTGCGGTAGGCCAGAGAAATTCCCGAGGGTCTCAGCCCACCAACATGGCCACCACAGTGCCTTATGCGATGTCATCCACACACCCTCTGTCAGTGGCGCATCCACATTTTGGTTCCAGAGGAGATAGTATGGGGATTTTTTTTCCCAAATTTTTTTTTTTCATCCATTTAAAGAAATCATCACACCCCCCAAAGCCGGAATGTAGTGATACCATTTCTAAAGTGTTGGGGCTTTCAATTCCTTAAAAAATAACAATTTAAATTTCCAAATTGGAAACAAGTTCTTCCCTTCCTCCCCCCGTCCCCATTACACACCACTGCCCTTGTACCTCAACAGTTCAGCATTTCCCAACCCCTGGTTAAATCATTACAACTGCAACCAGGGAAAAAGGGACCGAGAGAGAGAGAGACGAGGTTTTTTCATTTGTCCCGAAACCGTCTCTGCGTGGGCGTCAAAGGGAAAAAAAAACCACTCTGTGTAGAACACCAAGTGTAAACACAGGGACACCCAGGGCACGCAAGCAGTCAGTGACTATTATACATGTTAGGACTATGGAAAGGATTCAGGATGTAACCATCTTTATCATGACTTCCTCCTCCCTTTGTCGATTTCCTGAAAACCAGGTTCCCTTTTTTGGTCCCCGCCCTGTCCTTCACTTTCATTTCTAGAAATCCACATCCCATCTGTACTAAATATCGCTACATGTGTGACATTCTGAACACATGTGCTTGGATAGTAGAATGCCATTTTATCACAGGAGGTTCTTAAAGAGGGCGTTCTCATTTTTGATCACGTACGATCGTGTAGAATATGAAAAAATTTGAAAAATGCATGATGAAATAAGAACCAATGAGCCACATCGGTATTGCAGAAAAGCAAGGTCATTCAGGGGCAAAGCACAATCGCGAGTTGCCACAGAAACGCGCTGATTGGCTGACCTGGCACGTGCTTCCAAAAAGCGTCGGACACACTTCATTTTGACTACATGCTGTTGGAAGTACGGAAAAGACTTCAATCTTGAGTGGCAGAACAAACTCGCGAGAAATCTAGAATTACTCAGATGTACATTTGTACTTATGCGTAGAGGAAATACATGTAGCAGTAAGGATTGCACTTGTAACCACATTCCAAATTTTATAAGTCAAGATAGAATTTGCCAACGGTATCATTGACTTAAAAAATGTTGGGGTCCACCATTTTACGTGTGTACAGTGCATTACGTACAAGTTTAATCATAGTAGTGTCACATGCACCGGGGGTACAGGTGCACTGTACATTGCATATGTATGCAGGCAGGCTAATCCGTTTTTACAGCAAGATACTGCCAAACATCAACCACCTGTATGTTCTGCTCCTGTTGATGCTTGCACATACATGTACGTTGTACGTGTGCATCTGAACCTCGCGCAGAAATGAAGGCGAATTCATCGGCACACAATTTTGCTACGGATTTCCTCTCCCTCCTGCCTCCATCCCCGAGTTGAAAATGTACTCAACTTCAGCAAATTGGCTGCGCAAACAGGCGGCGTGATGTCACAGGTCCCCTATTGCTTTCATGCCAATCATGAACCCCGCCGTGGTGTGTGATGGTCTTGACATGTCTTGACATCCATGTAGGTTGCTGCGGCAGTGACCACTGCTGCTTACGTGTGCATACGTATGTGTACATGACTCTGCTACTCACTGTAATGTGCTGTTTCACCGATATTTACCTATTAGCTGGTCCCACGTTCCAGTTGCTTAAGTACACATCACAATTGGTGAATTTTCACCTGGAGAATCAGAGCAGATGTGGTAACCAAATGCGCAGTCCTTAAATATGCAATTGAGGCTGTGACGGAAACAGGCTCTGCCAAGGTTGAACGGTTGAGATTTTTGTAATTCAACCTGTTCACAAAGCGTTGCAGAATTTTCCAGACTTACATGTACTGCCAACGACTTCACCTCTGTGACTTTGCATGCTGTGGTAGATTTTTGTTTTTTATTTAAAAGTGAATAAAGTCTGAAGTGGATGTGCCCATGTCAGTTTTAGCTGCATTGTCATATTACAAAATTCTTAAAATGAGTTAGTTTGGTATTCCATCGGCGCATTCCCCGCATGAAGCCCGTCTGAGGTCATTCTGACATGGTGCAACGTCTGCCCTATCAGCGCGGACTCGCAGCATGCTTTGCTCCCGAATGATCTTGTTTTTTTATTTTATTTTTTTTAAATATTTTTTAAATACAGAACTGGCTCATTGGTTTCACTTATTTCAGACATAAATGTACAATGTTTTAAGGTGTGGTACAGTACATGTACAGCACATGATGCATTCATTGACTTGTGTGAATGTAACTCGGTGTGCATTTATTGTGGTAACAATACCGAATTTAAGCAAGTACTGTGCATGTACCTGGCCTGCTCAAAGACCGGCACAGCTGCATGTATTTCCTAATGGGAAAAAGCAAGTTTTGTTTATAGAGTAGACAGTGCCTTGGTTTTAATCCTTTGGTTTCATTGTATACAACTTGGTGAAAAGGAAAAGCGTTGGAGGAAACAAAACCTGATGGGAACTTCTTGCCTGTGCCAGGCGGTACATGTGTACGTGGCCCAATTTATCGCGCCGTCCAAAATTGAGTGTACTCTACACGTTTGTGGTGTTCAGGGATGCCCACAGAGCTGTGATGAGTATTGAGTTACTGGGACATGCACATATTTGATACAGTTGACACATAGTCAATCCATATTTGGCGTATCATTGCCATAGCCTATCGGAAAGGGAAGTTTAATTTTTTGGGTCAAGCAATTACAGATCAAAATGTATGTCCCTTCCCAAAAGGTATTTTGAGTCTACATGTACATTGAAATTACAATGTACATGTAGGTACGAGTACGGTGTGGTGGCAGTTGGCTGCACTGCATAGGAGCAGAGCAAGACTACCGGTAGCTATCCATGAAATGTACTGCAATAATGGGAAGTGTTTCACCCGTGGTTTATGACAGGTTTTACTAGGAGAAAAAAAAAGTGCAATTTTGTGGCTGTCCAGCTTTACTGAAACAAAAATCCCGCTCGGTGCTCGTTTGTGTACAGTTCAGGGGGAAAACGTAATCTTGAGGATTGTTATGAAATCTTCTTTAGACGTTTCATTTTCAAGCTGTGGCTGAGACGCAGCTCTTCTGCTTTCTAACATATCCAAAATAACTGCTGAAGTATATTTTATACACTCTCAACCCTTGTATCAAAAGCTCTGATAAGAGGAACTCAAAAGTTTAAGCCAGCTCAGTGAACACGGAGTACAGTGGATGGTAGAAATGAACTTTATAGCGGACACCTTGTCATCGAAGCCAAGTAGTCTCAATGGACCTGCCGTTGAAAATAGGGAATTTTGGACGATTGGTTATCCCTTTCACTTTGTTGAACGAACACATTTCCCTGATGGGGGCATACCCACCTGGGAAATGTGTTCGTTTCCCAGGGAAGAGAAATTCGTTCGTACGGGAAGAGATATTACCCAAGAGCAAATCGCTCAGTGAAGGTATAAATTTCCACAACCCTGTTCTTCTCGTGTGAATTTGACAATTCTGCCTGACCTGAATTGCAGTGAACTGTGTGGAAGCAAATTGATACGGCCCGTGGAAGAGGGTTTTTTTTTTTACAAAGGCATCCATCGCAAATATCTGAAAGTTCTTCCCCGTCGCTCGGCCATGCACCTTGATATATTCCCATGGAGACATTTTCTGATGCATTTGTCCTTTTTGAAGGAGCCAAAAAAAAAAAAGGATTGCCTCTTGTCCTGAAGGACAATATATGCAAGGCATGTAAGAAGATGCGAACCGCCAAAGGACTCGGCTGCGAATAATGAGTCTGTCACGGAAATTGTTGCTTGCATGTAAAACCAAGAAGAGATGGGCTTTTGTGAAGTCTGTTGAATTCTCACAGAAACAGAGGTCCATACTTGCATGTAGTGGACGGCTATGTGTTTACAGACGGAATTTGCATAATGTGCTCTAATCCCAGCATGCTTCTTTGTGTACTCATTGACATGTAAGATGATTTCGGTTTTCTTTTTCCATTCTCTTTTTTCTTTTCTTGTTTTCAGTTGTGGTTACATGCACCGGTACATATATGCTTGTTCTTGGAAAGACACCATTTTCATTTTCCTTAGATATACAAACCCATAAGACAACGAAGCACTCTACAGTTTACTGCATACCTGTTTCAGTTCCAGGGCTATCATTGTTGTTTCTTTTTTTCCTACATGTACATCTGTCTGTAATCATTTGCAAAAGTTTAGGACAACCTGGAAAATCCTTAATATTTGCGTTACTGGTCCTGCATCATACGTATATTGTCTCATTGAGTGATTACATAACGTGTCTTTACAATCGTCCATAACATCAGAGTCATGCTATGAGCCCATTTTGATGGAATTTTTTGCAATGGCAGGTCTTGTATGACATTTTGTCTGCAGTGCAGCATGGGTAAAAAGTCAGTCTAAGCCATCAGAAACAGAGGAGGGCTCACTAAATATAAGACGGTGAAAATGTCATCATGAAATGAGGTCAAACATTTGGTCAAATATTTGTTCAACCAAGATGTTCGTATTGTGCATTGAAAATAAACACAGGTTGCCACGATTAATCAATTTAAGTTTGGTCTTTGATATGGTAAATGCATTATATGTATGTTTGGTCCTAAACTGTTGCAAGTGGCCGCACAGTAGATACAACATCCGCTGTTAAACTGCAATGTGGACCTACATTACATGTACATGTGCGTGAAAAGGATACCGAAACTGTCAACTGAAAATGGCTCAACTATCAGCAATTCCGTTCTTTTTAGACCATTTTCCTTTTTGTCTTTTTTTTTGTTTAACAAACATGCCTCTTCATTATCTATTGCTTCGTAAAGCAGTTGTCTTACATTCAGCAGTATCCATGGCAAACGTACACGTACATGTACCACCAAGCCAACTTTAGAAATAATACAGATGTGCATTGACATGTACATGTATGCATAATAAAACAATCAAGAATTGGCGCATGTCCATGCATGTATACATAAGAATAATGATAATTCCAATTTATATTGCACACGTATCCACGCTGTTGGGTGCTCAAGACGCATCATAATAGTTAGCCCTGCACATTGGGCTCACAACCACTGAACATTTCTGAAACTGAAATCTCAGCTCCCTGAGGAGCATACTAGCTGATGCTGCCTTATCAGGCGCACACGGCTAAACCAAATCTGCTCTCACTGGTACCCATTTTACTCCTGGGTGGAGAGAGGCCCACGGGGGTAAAGTGACTTGCCCAAGATCGCAACATGCTGCCACCGGCTGGATTCAAAAACCCCCCGACCCTATGAGCAGAATCTGCGAACCCTAACTGCTAGGCCACATGCCTGCCCCTTGTACCACTTACTGGAGTGTGTACATACACAATTGGAAGCGGACTTATAGACATTCGTTTTCATTATATTCACCAAAGCCTGATTGGGAATGCCACCTTGCATTACATGTCTTGGCACAAGGCTTTCATAATGGGGTTGTGCGCTGCTCGTTTCACGCCCAATCAACCAGATTACCCGAAAGGGAAACTAAAGATGTTAATGAAGAAGAAGGAAGAAGAAAAAAAATGGTCGTCCCCAGGTTTCCTTGAAAATGGTACCGTTAAAGAGCTTGGATGAACTGTACGATAGTATCAAGGCACCAATGCTGGAGAGTACTGGAATTTGAAAGAAGGAAGGAAGAAGGGTTGGTTTTGAAAGCTTGTTAGTCATTTTGTAGCATTTTCCCCCCACTGCATGTATGTGTGCACATATGTACATGTATAACAGTATAACGGCACTTGGTCCTAGGCAGTGTGGTTACATTTACTTCCCTCCTATACAGTTCACATTTTTCCTTCTAAATTGGACCGGAAGGGGAGGGGATTGTTCTGCAGGTGTCAGGAATGAGAAAAACGAGTTTCGGGCACGTCAGCAGAGTCAAGAACTGTATGAGAAATTCTTGGCTGTTTGAAAAATGTGGAATGCATCCATAATAGAGCCTGATGAGAAAAGGTCACATGGCGAGCTTCCCGAACCCTCACGTAGCCTGCTTACGGGGGGATTTTACATGGGGCCACCTACATGTACATGTTTCACAGTCTGCCAGTTGAGGAAGAATTACACGTATTTCTAACCAAAATCACTTCTAGGAAACACTCATGTTGGATTTGTATCTCTGTGTTCAAATGGAATTGTTGAAAAATGAACTAGAGATGGATAAAAAAGGATTTAACCCTAACACTCCTCGGTCCTCCAACAGGTGAAGGATTGAGGAGGGTTAGGGTTAATGTACGATTTTTCACATCCAGCTTCATTGTACCTACAGGGTGGGTGACCTAGTTTGTGTGCGCTTATTTGCTCGTCATTTGCTCGTTACTGGTAGGTTAGAATGAGAATGCATAACATTGCAGAGCTTTAAATGTACCTTCAGCAGATGCATTCTAGACTAAGTCAGGCTGGCCTGGTGCAGTTCCTTCCATGTGCATGTAGGTTAGGTTAGACCTTAGAAGATTTTTTTGGAAATGCTGATTTTGCCTAACAATCGATTTTTAAAAACCCTGCAAACAGTATCACGGAGTTTTGGTCTCTTGTTTCAGTTTGTTTTACCTCAAGATCACGAAATAATTTTTTAAATTTTTCCCTTTCATATACATGTAAGTCAGGAAGTCTGTGAGATTTTGGGAATTGACAGGTTAATGTTTTGGGCATGATTTGCTCTTTCAGGGCAGGCAGAGTTTCAGTACCTATAAATTAATATGCTTGGAAATCATTTACAAGGGCCTTTTTTAGGAGAGGACTTTTTAAAGAAGCAACTGAACAAAAGATATTTGTAAATTCTAAACCTTTTGCATGTTTATATTCCTGTTGAGAGATTCCGGCCGCACACCATCAGGGGTCAGATTTGAGGGTCGACATGTACACGTATTTATTTTACACATGTTCCAGTATGCATACATGTACATGTACATGTATGTATGTACACAATTATGCACGCGTGTACATGTACTCTACTTATACATGTGTATGTATTCAAGACAAGCTCTCTAAACCATTGATTTGGCTACGCAAAATATTATGAATGAAGCACATGTACACGCAATTTCATGTTTATCCTGTAAACTCCATTGAGGATATTGCATGTAGGATGCTATTCTTTGGTTTCCTGAATGTTATTAATATTATTTTAGTTTAGTTCAAAAAAAAAAACTGATGACAGGATTCATGCTCGTGTACATTACACTGAAAAAAAATCTGTTCAGTGTTTATTTATTACATAAAAACATTGACCTGGTTGATTTGAACTCGAAATTTACTTGTGTAACCCTTTCAATGAGCGTAGACCGATAGGTCTGATGATACTGGTGTTACATGTAGGTTGGGCAGGATTTTTTGGTGGGTGGGGGGAGGGATTTGGGTAGTTTCACATTGCCCAATTTGTACCCAACCCATGCATTACTCGGCAGTGTCCCTACCACTTCAGTAATCGAGGCACGATCACAAGTGCATCGCCGAGCGCCGCTCTTAGCAGGTGAGCGGCTGGCCGATCTCATTTTAGTTAAGTGTGTGAAAGAGGCTGATGAGCTTGCGAGGGGGGGGCTCTTGTGCAGGCTAACATGCAGGGTATAGTAAAAAGGAAAAAAAACTGCCACTGCCTAGCCTCCAGCCACTGCCCAGAATGGCACGTGTAACTTCAGAACAGTTGCCCGGGGGGGGGGATATAGGGAATCCATCAGAATGCTTGTATTCGAGGGGAAAAAAGGGCGAACTGTTTGAAGAACTGATGGTTTCCCCATGAATTTCTCATTCGTTTGGTATTGGATAATTTCACGTCAAATATGCACTTTGGTTACCGACTTCATATCACAGGTAACTCTCAAATACATATTTATGTATTAACAGTGTAATTGAGCAGTTACATGTAGATTTGGCTATTTTCTAACCTGAGAGCAGAGTTGGTAATATGCAGTGTACAGTACTTTTAAATATTTCTAATTCCCAATGTTAACAACTATTGTATGGTATGGTGTAGGAGAATTCGTCATTGTTAAGTGGTCGGGACGCCAGCACCAGTGCAGTATACAGAAGTTTTCAGTTAGTGTACTTCAGGAATTGACTTTACTAGTTGAGATGGAAGATTACAATGTATATAGGTTCAATGGAAGATTTTAATTCAGTGTTAATGAAATTCTTGAACATTGCACGTTTTCCCCTTAGGGTACTTTCAGTCAGATTGCTATTTCTCGGGCTATTTCAGGGTGTCCTGTTACTGAAAGTTTGTGTGGTCTCACAGCCCCCCCTCCCTTTCAGGCAACTGTGGTTGTCAGGAAATTAAATCACCACCTCTAGTCTTTCCTGTTGTGTGACTTGAGACACGGGAGACCCTCTGCTCTGTGGACTTTTCTTGATTCATCCCGGAAGCTCCGAGCACCCCGGGATGGAAACGGGCACCCATTGTGAGCAGTGATCAAACATTGGTTCGGTCAAGAAAGACCGGATGGGAGAACTGCAAGTCCGTGTAATTAGGATGCCAGGCCACCCCCGGCGGTAACGAGAGTAACCATTCGAGGATACAGAATACAATGGGAAATAAAAATACACGGGGTGCGGCTTTCCGGAGACAGGTTTCCTTGGCGTTGTCACAAAATTGTTGAAGAGTTCAACTGTCACAGGCCATCAATTTCTCCATCTGTTACAACGTCCAGGCATCAATGAAATTGACATTGCCAAAGGCTGGTCATTTCAATAAGTCCTTCCACAGATGCTGCCTTCTTGCTAAAGAAACCACTATACGGGGTTTCACAATAGTGCGCCTCCAAGAGTTTGCAATGCGTTGACCAATCACAGTGTGCGAAATTTGTCGACCCAATGCTCGTTCAGAAAGGGTCGACAAATTTCTCGCGTTGTGATTGGCCACGTGTTGGAAACTCTTGGAGGCGCACTATTGTGAATCACCCGTATTGATAAGTCCATCCTATATTATGAGTAATAAATATGTGTACATGCGCATGTAGGATGAAGGTTTTCCGTACCCAAATCATACATACAGTATTCCTGTACTTAGCATTGTGACTTTATACCGGATATATCCTTCAATGAAGGGCCTTCTTTCTTTCTAGGATTTTTAGAATCTATCCATTTAATGTACATGTATGTCAAATTCGGTTAAATTTGCACATTTACATGTACATGTACATTTACATAACCTGTGTGTATTAGTACATATATGTGTCCCGTACATACACATGTTTGGTCTGTTTCCCTTTCGACTGCTAGAGAATGGAGCTTAAATTTTTTTTTTTTTACCCCAATTGGTCATCAAAACACCAGTTTCCCTTGACCTAAATGCCATCAGATATCTGCAACAACGTGATAGCGATGGGCTTCCCTGCGCAGAGCCTGGAGAGCGTCTACCGGAACGACATGGAATCTGTTGTCAAGTAAGTTGACCCACCTATGGGGCCTACATGTATCTTAGGCTCGTTAGTTTTGTTCACATTTCCATGCAGGGCAGTGCCCGCGAAAAATTGCGACAGTTTGTCGCAAGCGCGTAGAGCCCCGACGCTGGATAAGCTTAAAGCAAGTTGATGAAAAACTGTGGGTAGCCAGTCGTTGGAACCACACTGGCATTATGACAGTGTTGTTGTTGAGACCTCCAAAAAGACCATCAAAATAAGTCGTCCAGCCTGAATTCAAGTCACAAGCTATTGCAGCCAACTACAACAAAAGCATTCCTGCGTCATTGTTCACCTTTTACTTGCGATCGTTCTTGTGTCTGGCCTTGTGACGGTCTTGACCACAGCACTGCAATGCGTGTGGAATACAGTAGGCAAGCCAAACCAACTGGTGACTTTGGTGGACCATATTAAGTCTTCGCACAGTACCGGCAGTACTGTTTTTTGTTCGTCCCTTAATTTGCACACAGCAGCAGGGAGCCAGAACTACGAGGTTTATATGATGGCATTTGACCATACATGCACATGTAGTGTAGGTCACACGCTTGAGTTTGATTAGGGTACTGTACGTGCATCTGAGTACCCATCTGTTGATGTCAGGAACAGGTTCCAAATTATGGGGACCGGGTACCAGTGAACTTGTGAAGCAGTCACTTTGTAACTTTCCTGATAAAAAGGGAAGAGGTTAAAAAGGTTTTCATGGTGGAACGCAAAAACAGGGGTAGTTCAAGTCAGTGTTAAAAGGTTTGAATGCATTTTTCATGTATAACGTTTTTCCCTCTTTTCACTTATGGGTGGATTTTATTTGTCACCGGTGCCGACGTGCCTGTGTTGTTCTTTAAAAGGATAACCCTGTGGCTACACTTGTATGCACATTTGTCAGCTGCATTTGAATGACCAGCTCACAAGCACGAGGTGCATCGCACGGTCAACCACTGGTAAACCAGCCTTTTACTGGACATATGTACATGTACATGGTCCACGGTTGCACCTCTTCCCTGTTCCAGAAACTCAATCAAGCAGCTTCTGCCTAACGTGCCTCTTTCCTCTCAGCAAAAAGGTCTTGGCACCCCCGCCATAAGACCTTTCTCTTACCTCAGCATCGAAAGCCTCAGGGGCATGTAGGTGAACTGCCCTTGGGGCATGATCCCGAGAGAGGGCTTACGCAGAGGCTTGATAGGAACGTTTACCCTGTAGGCCAGCTTTGTATTGTTATGGACATCAATGCAAAAATGACGTACATGTACCGTAGCTGTCATTTGAGGTTTAAATTAAGAAGAGATACATGTACGGTAGTCTCTTCATCAAGACTTTGCATCTTGGCACAACAAGCACCAGCTCTGACAATGAAGACTTTTTTTCCCAGGCGTGAGTAATTTGCAATTCTCTCTGTTGCAAGGAATATAGCTTGGATTACACTGCTGACATTTTGCCAAGAAGCCTTTATCCACGATTTTTCGCCGAGAAATTCAAACTTAAAGTAACTTGTCGGAAAAACAGTATTAGATTTACTTTGCAGAGTGTAGCTTTTCCTTCATTCTTTTTTCCCTAAATGTCATTCTGACACAAAGGGCGTATCCATCGGCTGTATGAATTTTTTTTTTATTTATCCAAATAAAGTGATATATAACTATGCAACAACACAACTGAAATTTGAGGCATGAAAATTCCATTTTTTTTGCATCGAGTTGATTTTTGAATGAAGTATTAAGTACACCCACTCGGTACCAAAATTACAATTACAAAAGGAACACTCGTATCACACACTGTGCAGTGTACCGTCTTCATGCAGTACGTGTACGTTACAGGGAGCTAAATCCGAAATCCCCCCTCCCCCTGCCGCTTCCTCATTTCACATGAACGGTTTTGTTTTGGGGGAATATTTCAGGAATAGGAAAGTAACAGAGTTTTCATACATTAAAAAAGAATACAAAGTTGCAGGAATACCGTCTTGAGAGAAGTTCATTGCAGCTGCACTGTAAGCATTGGACTGTGCAATTTCTTAGATTTTATGGCTGTTTGAGATATGTGTTTGTGCAGTGTATGGCACTCGATTAACCACTTGCCGCCGGGGTTTGTTACCGGACATGTATGTTTTATACGTGTGGCCGGGGTCTCCGAAATGGGACAAAGGGAACTGGGCCTTGCAACAAAAGACCGTACTCGGAACAAAGAACAGGCTGCTAGGCATTACCGACATTTTTTCACTCTCAGTGGTGGAGATAATCCAGCCTTGTTTTGAAACAGTATACCATGGTTTTGGGGATTTAAAGAGCGGATTACCACAGGGGACAAAAGCGTTCCACCACTGCAGCGATGAGCCACACAGTACCGCTGCACGCTAATCTGGCCCCTATTGAAAAGAGGTCAGCAGCGCACTGTGCCAGGTTCGTAACACAGACAGTTATATAACACCGCACAATCTGGGCTCTGTTTACAAGGCTGCAGGCCTGGCTGAAATACTCGGGCGTCAATAGATGTTGTCCGTCAGATTAGAGTAGACACCAGACAGTCATTCGTGTGTGTGTAAACGTCCATTAATTGAAATGATGAATTTTTTAAGAATTTTGAAAACTGAAAATGTTGAAAATGGCCCCGTTTGAGTGCACTGCATTTTTCAAACCACCCAGCAGCAAGTGGTTAATCAACTCTTGAAGTTTACATGTATCTTTACAAATCCGCTGGTTTAAAAAGTGACGAAAGTTAAAATTTACGTAAGACACAGCGAAATGGGTTCTGTGTAACGCTTTCTCTGCCGTAGTTTTAGTTTTTTCCTGTGGAAACTGAAGTGTATTTATTACAGTAAATAATTACCATGAGCTCATCACATGTACCTCATAGTGTGGCCAGATAACAGATTACACTTTCAAATGTACACATGCCCTCATAATGTGAAACAATTTTGTACTGATTTGCTCCAGGTAACAGTGAAAGTTTCATTCCACATGAAAAAAAAAAAATCCTTTGTGAGCAAGATTATGCCTGTTAACCCTCCTTGATGTTCTATTTCCTCCTCTCGTTTGGCGTGACTGTTTGTACGCATGCAGTTCGCAGTTGGGAGAATTGTTGCTTTCCTCTGCCATTCCTTGCATTGTGAGTAGACGCCTACGTGTATATTACACATCTGGAAAGTCAAAGAGGGCTTGCATAATTTTGCATTCCCTAGATGGACAAAAGGCCAAGTAACAGAGAACAGCACCTGCAGTTCTACGGGCTTGGGGTCGGAAGTGCACTTTTAAACTGAGTGGGAGGAGTTTTCCTTTAAATTGTCGTAAGGTTTATGAGAATTAACTTGCATGTAGAGGGCTCGCGGCAGGAACATGTGTCGTGCAAACTTTCTACCGCCCATGTCTTCTTCACGATGTTAAGTGCACTTTTTAAAAAAATGTTAAGAATTTGCCGCGCCTTTCCTGACTAATGAGGGTGCAGTTGCTGTGCAGTTGCTGAATTTCAGGAAGATGCTGTGTTCGGGGGTTGTTTCTGATCAAATTGCCAGCCCCAAATCTTTGAAAATATGTTTGGGAAAAAAAAAAAACTGCACTCGCTGGCCCCTAACATCGTGAGCTGGAACAACAGCGAATCACAATAAAAACATTTTTGAGACTACACAATATCCCAGATTTGGGGCAAATTTGGCTTCTGAAATAGTTGAAGTTTCCTCGTAGAATGACATCAAACGTCCGCACCCGATTATCATTTTATACATACCCTCAGATGTGGGAAAATGAAAATATCAAAAGTGGGGTTACATGTAATGGTGGGAATTTACGTTTAATTTGAAAACATTTAGAAAACTTTCCTATACCGATTAACGTGTAAACGTCCCACCCTTACCTTGGTGTCATTGAAAACTTTAAACACAAATTGTATACAATGTTGTAGTTGACACAAAGTTCGGGTGATGAATTCATGGTATTCCTTTGATGTGACCGAGCAATAAAGTGCTCTGAAAATCAGATTACATTAAGCAGGCATTGTTTACATTGAAAATGATCTCCAGATTGATTCAATCAAAATGTCAAAGCCCTCAAAGGAGCGGTTCCACTTAAACATTTAGGAAAATCTGTAAACAGATCTGGAACTGTTTTTGTTTTAAAATTTGTAAACACCCCACCCT
>NW_019091355.1:3745219-3778445 GCF_001949145.1 Acanthaster planci | reverse complement strand
GGGGACAATTAATCTACCGGTACTGGAAAAATAATTGAAAGCTTTTGAATCTGTGGGTGCCTGAAAGACAGTGCTTGAGGAAAAAAGGTGGACTTCATCATAATTGTAGAAATCCTCAATGTATATAAATCTGCATGTCTATTCATTACACTTGTTCCTTCAGACGAGAAAAAGGAAACTGAAAATAGCACTATTTTTAGTCTTTATTTTTATCATGAATGGCCAGGCCAGTGCTGAATGTTTACTTTTATTGTGGATGTAAAAAGCGTCACGGAAAGGGACACAACCTCAGGACAATTTACTCAAGCCATCTCCACTGTTTACCCGACAATTTAATTTCTTCCCCGTTGTTGTGAGGGAAACGTCTCAGTGTTATTTTAGAGTGATTGTTTAAGTACATTGTATATACAGGGCACTTTTGTACCGGTATTTAGTTTAGTGGATTGACAGACGGACACCATGCGCTTGATCTGACATCAGGGGCGTGACACATGTGAATATTAGCGTTGGAGTAATACCGATAGGGTTGTGGTTTACTTGATGAAAATTGCATATGGCGCTGCAGAGGTTCCTAGCAAAATAAAATTGGGGGGGGGGTTGTTAATACTCTAGTAATATTCAAGGCTGAAGAGTAAAGTGTCATGTTTTAGAAGGGAAATTCAAACCACAGACGAATTTCTCACGCATTTGATGCTACAATTCACGCATTTGATTTAAGGATAGAAACAATAGAAAGAATTGTTCAATTTAAATATTTTATGTGAAATCAGGACAGAGGGGCCTGACATTTCTATCCCAGCAGAATCCCAACGTTCTGATCCTGGCAGCTGCCAGGATCGAAACGTCAGACCCCTCCTTCTTTTTGATTTGTGGTTTACATGTACATGTAGGTCACTGTAGCCAGCAAGGAGTTGGCAGCAGTTTTTGTAAAAGATTGTTTAAATGTGTTCAATATGAAATATTAAGCATATGTAAACATTTTTTTCAAACATGGCCTGAGATTTGAATTTCCTTATACCGGTATTTGAAATGGATGTGAACACATGGGTGAATTCTGGATATCAATCAGTAGATGCTTGACAGGACCAACATGCTGAAATCTGTCATTTGATTCATAACTGCCAGTTTAACCAAACCACTTGACGCTGGGTGACATGTAAACACACCAACTTTTCCTTAATTGTTCCAGGGAGGACGTTTACACTTGTTGAAGAATTCTTATTTCATTTCAGCAGTTGACGCATTAATGTGTCGTGCTTGGTTGGGTCAAGGCACAATTGCAAGGTTGCAGAATTTGTAGTAAAAAAAAAAAACACCCCCAGCAGCTTTTTCGGGTAAGAAAATCCAACATTAACTGGTTAAAACACTGATTTGTCAGTGATAAATGTGACCTGTCACGACAAAGTGAGAGTAAAGTCGAATCCCACTCTTTCGTATTTTCAGGGTTCAAAGTATTATCGAAGTGGAGGTCAATTTTTGGGTGTAGAGAGTAAACCGTCTCCTATTTAATTCCAAATATTTCGCAGAAGCACATGTTTAAGAATGTCATTTTCTCAGCAATTTTGACGATGGTATTATTCGTGCCTGGTCTGAAATGTTGAAACAATGTCTGGAACAAAGACGCAAAGCTGCCAGAATAATGTGACATTGTCACCTTATACTTCTACCCTAAGTGTTCTGTGTACATACTTTTGGAAAGCTGTCTTTATGCTGAATTAAAAAATGCCAATATCTCAGTTTTTGAAAATTCTGACTTTCAGCACATTTAGTGACGACAGGTCACAAATAGGAAAAGTATTGGAACAGCCAAACTTACACAATCGCCTGTGTGTGTTCTTTTCCGCAACATTCAAATAAACACAAGCAAATTTAAAAATTGTCGGCACCCAAGTTCATTAGAAGGATTCTGTCGATTTACCTTACTTATTTTTTTTTCAAATCCATCATTTGCAATTCATTGGACATAGATCTGTCAGATCGGGGTCAGAGGCATATGGCCACTTTCAAGCAAGTCGA
The DNA here is from genome assembly GCF_001949145.1 of Acanthaster planci. The sequence goes on along the minus strand of NW_019091355.1, from coordinate 3,776,429 downwards.
GAGAAATAAAGAGACAAAACTAAGTAAATTTGTACAGCTTTGTCGCAGACAAAAATATGGGCAAATGTTTGCTTAATGGAAGAGCATCCTGGCAGGCTGATTTACATTGTACCAGTACTGTACATGTACAGTGAAGCCTGTGAGTGGTGCTCATGTGCACATACGGTACATGTACTTGTACATGGACGTGCGTGCGTGGAGAGACACACACTCTCCAGGAAGCTCCAACTCGACCCTGCAAATGCAGGCCTACATTTCTAAAGGTTATCGCAGGTTAAACAAGCTCATGGTGCTCGGTCACGCTTACTTCCAGTTCCACATTTATAATTTTGTCGGGTGGTGTGATGTACAGTATGCTATCCACGTGCATGTTTGCAATGTGGAAGCAAGCGTCATTTTGTAACACTCCCAATTTCAGTGGATTTTTGAGAACCTTCTCAGTTGGACATTCCACGATCTTGTTTATGTACATATAGTTTGGGCATTTTTGGGCTGTGCATTGAGGAACACCAGTAACTGAAGTCAATTTAGATGTAAGAAATCGGATTTTTATTTTGCATTAGTGATCCTAATCTGAACATGATATACATGTACTATAGTAAATGAGTGAAGAAGACACAGTTTGAAGGAAAAAGGCTCCTGTGATGGATTACACTTTTGTCTGTTTCGGCATTTGACATGCTCGGATCCATTCAATGTCACCCGCAAATGCCACACACCAAAAACCTTCAACATTTCAAAGAACATGCACAAGTAACATTGTGCGTGCAGATGCAGTGGTCTCTCTGTGTGCTGTGGGGCATCTTTGCAGAAATCAGCAAACGGGGGGCATTATTCATGCGCAGATCGCGATGACTTTGGAAGATCTGTGGGGCAGAATAAGGCGCTTTATGGAATTATCATAATGAAATACCTGTGCATCTCAGGTTGTTCACGTGCGAGGCACCTTTCCACGATCCACTGAAGCAGTGGTGCGCGCACAAAGGTGGCACATGACATTTACAATAGAATGCCAAGAGCCTCGCTAGCATTATCCAGTTACTGGAATAATCGATCAATGTGTCGATTATTCACCTCCGTATATATATTGGAAACTGCTTTGTGGAGAAAAACACAAGGCTTTCCTTCCAGAACGCGGCAAGAGAATGGCAGAGATTTTCAACCAGAAATCTTGAACATCCCACGCACATGACCTTTTTTGGTTTAAAATGACACAGATATTGCCTGTGGGTACACGCACCGTACGTGTACTTAGTTGAAAGGCACTAGTACATGCACATGCATGTGTAGCTATGGCATGGACGGGAAAGACACTACAGCAAAAACAAGTCTTTCCCTTTGACCTTCTCAAGACAGGCCACTTGTTTCTGTGATGAGTCTTGATTCAAATCATGAAAAATTAGCATTAGCATTCAGTTCCAGGTGCTTGTAACCAGTCCAAAAGGACATGATTAAATTGATGGAAGAAATCATGAAATTTGCGAGCCTAACATCCAATGCAGGTGGCATTTTTTAAGTGCTTTGTCCTGAATTCTCCTGTTCGAAAAGTTCATTTTGGGAGGGGGGGGTGAATCCTCCACATTTGAATAAATTTGACTTGTGAACTGACTGCTCATTGCCAATGGCCACATCTTGTTTGCGATACGGTACATGTACATGTACACACGGCTCCTTGACTGTGCTTACATGTACATGCACATGTACAGGTACGTGCATGTGGAGGAATTGACACGAAGATGCTAGTGGCTACTTTTTCGTGGTTTCTTACCATTATCCGAAAGGTGTGTTCACAAATTGTGAAATTAAGGTAATTATTCATGATATCATTTCCTGTTTTCTTACCTTTATCTAAAAGGTCTGTTCACAAATTGTGAAATTAATTATTCATGACATTTCCTGTTGGCTATACAGAGTTTGGCTGTACATGTAGATCAGTGGGCTTATAGTAGGAACAGCTAATATTGAAAACCTCAGGGGGGGTGAGCACATGTCCGTATAAACGCTCTTTTTTTAAAGAAGAGTGCAAATTATGGTCTTCTGAATGTAATCAGGGGACTTAAAATTGACAAGATATCACCTTTCCAAGTCAGACTCTGCTGCAAACCGTGTCTCTAGTGGTGGCCAGAGGGTTCGTAGGGCAGTAGTGCAGGATGACATCTGTCAACCAGTCAGAAACAACATGAGTCTCTTATGTGACCAAGATACATGTAATTATCGCAGTTTCTAGAGCTGTCTCTGATAGGCTGGCACACGGGGTGGCATAAAAGTTGCATGCGAGAACGATACTAAAACAAGCTGCCACGGTGCTGCTGGATTATCTCCTATACTTGCCGGTGTGCTTGTAGATGTTGAATAGTCCTTTAACCTAGTAATGAGAAACAGTTCTGTGAAATGCACATTCATGACAACCTAGGGTCGAGTTTGAAAAACACGCATTATTACCCATACCTGCCAACTGTTCTCATTTAATCTGAACTGTCCCGATATATAAATTTTCAGACCACAAAAATCAGCATTTTTTTGATATCCATAAAATGGAAAAAAAAAGTCCCAGCAGAAGAGGGCATTGTTTGTAGAAAAAAGAGGGGACACTATCAAAATGGCATTTACTATGCATACATACATGTGAGTACATGTACATGTATAATGCCGATGGCACATCTCACGCAGCTGTTTGTTTTGCCGTGAACCCATAAAATGGTTGTTCTGATTTCTGACGTGTCTATATTGGCAGGTGTGCTAACCATTCTTTTGTATTGTCGTCGTTTCTTTCCCACAGATGTTCAGAGCGCAACTATGACACATCCAAATTTTACAACAGGGTAGCCCACTACCCGTTTGACGACCACAACCCGCCAAAGATTGAGCTCATCCAGCCGTTCTGTGACGACGTGGAGAAGTGGCTTAAGGAAGGCAAGGAGAACGTTGCGGTCATCCACTGCAAAGCCGGAAAGGTAGAAGTCCCATCTTCTCAAAACTCCGGGCCAGTCCTGGCCAAAACTCTCAGACAGTCCGCCTCGAGCAGAAGCACCTCCCTCATTGGTTAAAAAGACCCATATTGGTCAGGAGTGTTCATTTGGTTGGTAGCGCTGCGACCGTGACGGGTTCGTTTCATAGTCGTTCATGGACCAGTCAAGTTCAGTTCCGCCCCAATGAGCCTCCAGCACTGAGACAATGGTGCCCCCTTCTTGGTCCAGCTCGAGGCTCATCAGGTTGAGAGGGTGGTATGGCATCAATGATATCAGTGCAGGTTTGCCCATCCCTATCCACCCTGAGCTGAAGTGTGCCCTCACTGGCAAAAGAGAGGTTAGGCTGGTGAGAAGTTTTCATCTGAGCTCATGCAGGTGCCTGGTGCACAATCTGAGACCATACATTCCAACATGAGTTGATACCGCGTACGTAGCACGTTTCTAGTGGTACACATACAGTACAGGGCAATGGAAGCTTAACCCTAGAAAAACGACTGCGACAAAAGAGGGAAAGAATTCGCAGCCAGATTTTTTTATTTTGACTGCTACTTTCTCCTCTGCAAATTCATTGTGAATCTGGTATGAAAAATATGTGAAAACAGTGTGAAAATATTGTGAATGCCATGCGAAAAATTTGTGTGTGAAAATGATTCAAAAGATGTCCGAAAATAATGTGAAAACAAAATGAAAAAGTGTGAAAGATTTTCCCACTGTTGAGGTCACCTCTCAATTGCACTGTACTTTACATTCATGTTAAACAGTCTTTTCTACATTGTATTTGTTCAGAAGAGCCGCAAGTGAATTCACCACAGATGTGAACACTTCAGTTCCAATGCTGAATATAAACCTTGTTGTCTCAAGCATGCATGTTTAGTTGTAAAAATTGCCCAATTGATCTGCGGCTTCAACGTTTGGAGAAAAAGATGCTTGGGACGTACATGCTGTTAGCAGTTCCTTGCACTTTGAATAGGTCCAAGCTTTGTAACTGTTCTCATTGCATAGTGTTGATTTTGCCTTCTATATTTTGTTTAATTCCTCGGTCCAATTGAAGGGGAGAACGGGTGTGATGATTTGCGCCTTGCTCTTACACCAAGGGAAATGCAAGACAGCCGAGGAAGCAATGGAGAAGTACGGGGAGAAGAGGACAAGAGACGGCAAGGTGAGGGGATCTCTGGGTTCAGCTCACCCCCCCCCAAAAAAATGACTCGTTCCACGTCCGAGAGATTAACACTTAAAGAGTCAAGGAAGGGTGAAATACCGTTCCCCCCCTCCCCCCCGACTCTGATATCGTTGCCGAGCCTTCCAACGTTTTCCCGGTAATGTCTTACAATTGTTTTGACTGGCCGGTCAGCCGAATTGTTCACATTTCCCATTGACGGGCTCAGTGCGTAGAGACTGACGCATGGGAGGCTCTGACTATGCATGACCCAACAACCAAGACCACTAATGTCAGTCTGAATGGAAAGTGAACAGGTGTATGCATAGTGACTGTCTTTAAAAGCATGCCAAGTATCCCCCCCCCAAAAAAGGACTGGGCACAGGACAGTCAAGATCAAATATATAAAAAGTATATATTGTTTGTTTTGGCATTACACTTCAGCAGTGCAGGACTCCATCTCGTTGATGTGCTCCACTTCCAAAGGATTCATGGCCTTTTTTTTCCCTGGGCCTCTCTCCCATTAAAACGGGTCAGTCACCCCCGGAAAGATCTCGGTGTGTCATCTTGGCCCGCGTGTGAATAGTAAGATTCACAGGTGGACGCACAATAGATCTGGTGGGGTGAGCCACGCTCGGGTCTTGGTGATGAAAGAAAACTCAACACAGTCAAGAGCGCATGAGGAGTTTAAAATAGCATGAAAAGCTAGACAGCCCGGGGCTGAAAATGTTGTTTTAACTGTGGACCTGGCACTCCGATGAGATGATACCTGAATTTCTATGCTGTCATTTTTTATTTTTTTTTTTTTCTGGGAATGTCAAGTAAGCATTTACCAGCCTTATTGTTTACGGGAACATGTACCCGTGGGCAGTTTTCACCGTATTTCCATTTGATTTACATAAAATGGCGAAAGAAACTTGAGGACGAGAAGGTTGTCACCACAATACTTTAGGGAGAAATGGATATTTTTTTTCATGCTGTTTTTTGTTTGGTCTTTTTTTTTTCCCCCTTTCTTTTTCCACTGCTGGGAGAAAAAAAAAGCAATCAGTGTTAAATGTCTGTTTTTTCAGTCACAAGCTACCGGTTCTTCCTTCTTCTGGGTTTATCGTCGGCTTTTTTAAAAAATTCTTTGGTTTTTTTTCTGAGAGTGTATGCAAAAGTGTTTGAAGAAAATGTGAAGGGATGGAATCAGAACACAGAAAGTTTGATTTAAAAAAAATGGTACGCCCACAAAAAACAAGCACAGCAAAAACTAAAAATGAAAGCTGCTAAAGCCAATGTCTCTTGATATCATTTCTCATATAAATTTTTAAATTGCAGTATCCCAATCGTCAGTTTTGACATACCCAAGGGAGTTGGGATGAATGATTTGACTGTCAGTTTTTCGACTTGGGTTGTCAGAGGGATTTTCTATTCCTGAAGAGACGTACTATCTTACCGAAGTGACGTCGTTCTTGTTTTTTTGATAGGCAATATACGGCTGGGATTTATCAAATGCCACTCCAGATATCCCTCCTCTTTATCTGGAAAGCAACACTGAAAAACAGTAGCTTATTCCCACGCACAAGCAGCAAGCATGTGAATAAAATACATCAAATGAATGCGGTTACTCCCCGCCTGCGATCAATATATTGAAGCTGACTTAACCACACCCGGGCACGGGATGTCATCCCCTTCCCGTCCCCCCCTATCTTCCACAAATGAAACCTCCTGTATTAATGAAGATCCTGTGAACGTGTTCGATCCATCTGTGAGACGGGCTGATCAATTTATCCCCTCTCTGCCAGGACGTTCCTGCAGATCTTATGCAGAGACACTGTTTTCCCCCCCCCCCCCAACAAAAACAGTGTGGCGTTCAGGTCAGTACGCAATCATTGAACAGCCAATCCTGTTGCGTCGACTGTGTAAACAGTGGTTACATGCGAGCGGAAGGTCCTGCGTTTGCATTCCGAAATAAGTTGACCAAAGAGCTTCAGACGTACATTGTAGACAGAATGCTGTCGGTTATTTTTAACGTTCACAATACCCGTATGCACACGTTGGTTATCTTTTCAACCTTAAAAGTTGGAAAGAAGAAAAAACGAAAACGGAAGTCCTAGTAAAATAATACTTCATGGGTGAACCCTTTTTTTTTTCCATACAAGTGCCCAATACAAAGCCTGACAATGACCACTCAAGTGCGAGTTTAATACAAGAAAGCGGAAAGAAATTGTAGAAGATGGAAATAAGAGGCCCATCACTTTCAATGTGGAACTTGTTTGTCAACACAATCACATTGCCCTCGGACTCGGATACGTTTCACTTATAACTGGAAACATGGTGGAGGCATAGAAGTCCTGACTGGAATTCTCCTCGTATCACAGCACTGGGTCTCTCGGAAAACACCGTCGGTTGAGGGGGGAAGAGAAGGAGCGGGATCCATTTTCCTTCAAACACATCACAGTGACAACTTTATTGTCCGACAGTTTTTTCTTTTTTTGTAATCAGTGGCGCACAGTGACTGTTTATTGATGTTTAGAGTAGACGAGTCTCGTAAATATTGCCTCCTATTCACAGGCAAGGTAAAAGTTTGCAGAAATATCACCCTAGGTTGGCATCAGGCTTCAGCTCCAAATTTGCCCAGTTAACTTGTTGAAGAGGCTCGTATTTTCATTTAGATTGTGGCCGTAGTGTTTATTTTTGATATTGAGATTTCTGCACGAGATTTTCAATACTTCGTTAATTGTCAGGTTTCTTCTGTTGTCAAATGACAACAAACCATCAATTGATCAGTAATGAAAAGGCAGCAATGTGACAGTGACACAGTGAAAGAAGACACTATCGGCAGAATATCAGGTTTCTTTAGTTCAACCAAACCAGGCTTTTTATTCAGGCAGTAATGGGGCGGTCAGATCAGCTTCTTGGCAATAATCCCAGCCAGTGCAGTGTGGATTTGCTCTTCATCCCACACACCACTTCATCCATTTTCCACAGCATTAATCTTTTCTCCTGTTTACTGTCTTTTCTTCTTTTTTTCGACTGTTCTCCCCCATTTCTCTTAACATCTCATTTTGGTGTCGTCAGCTTAGAGGACCTCTGGCTGCTTTATACCGCACTGAATTTTTTTTTCCCTCCAAAACTTCCCCACCCTGGAAGCACTTCCTTTTTATGTCGACCGTTTGGTACTTCAGCTTTTTTCAATACGAAAACGACAGAGAGGGAAATTATTATTTGCGCTTCAAAGCTTAATAACTGTTCCTCTCTCTCTGGGTGGTTGTTTGAACGTGCCTTGTTGTTTGCTTCCTTGTTTGGCAGGGCGTCACCATTCCAAGCCAGAGGCGCTATGTACAGTACTACGGGGAGATCATCCGGAACAAGCTCACCTACGAGACGGTCACGCTGCTGCTGCAGAGAGTGCAGCTGGAGACGGTGCCCATGATGAGCAACGGCTCCTGCTGCCCCTACTTTGTCGTCTACAAGCAGAAGGTCAAAGTCTACACGTCAGAAGTTGTCAAGGTGATGCACCCGACGAGGGTGGTGTTTGGGGCCACTCGTCCGGGTGGGAGAGTGCCGATGTGGAATTTATTTTGTAGATACGGCATGGGCCTAACTTTTCAAAAAAGGGAAGCAGTTCCGAGAAGTTATTTCTAATGTTAACGTACATATACAAGCTTGATGATGGGCAAGGCATTTCAGCCAAATCAAATGACTCTTCTTGGAACCTTTCATGTGAGAGCAATTCATGTTGTGTACTCCGAAACTTTCTCAGTTTTGTGGTGTACATTGTGTACATTATTTATCCCCCACCCGTAGGTGCCAAACTTACAGTAAAAGTTGATTTCTAATATCCATTGCTTTGGTTAACTTAGCTTCAGCTTGTCTGTAAGTCCATGTTGGTAAAACATTGTAACCTCCGTTCAATCTAGTGACAGTGTTTGAGTTATTGGGGATCGAAAAACCATCAAATCCATCATCACAGCATCCTCACCTAGTTTTCCCGGGGTAAGCCCCGCATGGCCTGGCGCAAATCTGGCACAGAGCCAGTAAGAGTGTTTACAATCACCCTGTTGCAAACTGCCTGCGTCCAGGTCCCTGCTGAGCTTTGCTTTATGAAGGAATTTGCTACTACATTCTCTGCTCAATACCCGTTTCTTTGTGCAGGTTTCATTTGTCAGTTTTTTTTTGGGGGGGAGGGTGTGTGTATAATCTGCTGTGCTCGCAGGACAGCCATATATTGGGGTTTCTTCTAAAGCTGGGATCATCATCAGATTTGGCCGAATTAAAGGCTGGATAGCGTAGAAGGTCTGTGAAGCAGTACTTGACGATGATTTCATCGCGTGTCAAGTGATGTCGCCACAATGGTTCAAATCCGTGAGGCCAATATTTACCAAAGCTGTGGTGTTGAAACTGCGCGTCTCCTGACATTTCTGCTGACAGACTGTTTTTATTCAGCAAAAGTTGTTTGTGCCAATTTTGTTTTGTTTTGTTGCTCTGCGAAGGCCAAGAAGTAAAGTAGTTTTGTTTTTATAGACACAGATATGCTCTGCTTTTGACAAAAGCAGAGCTTTTAATGTCCTCGCTGAGCGGAAATCAGGAGGGAATTGGCCACAACTGACAACACCTTTTCGCCAACAACCTCTCGACTGCTGGTCAAGCTCATCTCTGCTTGGACAAAATGAAATCAGCTCATGATTGTCAGGGAAATACTGTTTGGAAATTTAATCAGGCTTTAGCCTGCAGTCCAGAAAGCCTGCTCGCCAGGAGATTTGTCAGTCATTGCCCCATCTCCGCTTGCGGTAATCTGTTGACTGTTGTGACACCCAAACCTGTCGTGCTCGTCGAATTGTAGAGTGCGCTACAGTCAACCTGTGGAGCTTTTGGAGGAGAAAAAAAAAACAGCACTTGGCTGTTCCCTCTTCATACATGCATCTCCAGCTGCAGCGGTGATACTTTGCAAATTTACAGAATACTTCAGCTCATCAGGATAACGTGACATCATGTGGCTGTTGGTGGTCAGTAGCCGGTTGATTGTCGGTAGAAATGGCTAATCAGTGTTTCTGGTCAGTTTGCTTTGATTTCGAACATGATCAAGGGACACCCCCCCACAAACTGTAGTTCTTGAGATCGGTACCTTAAATGTGCAATTAGATACATGCGCTTGAAACAAGAAAGTGTCACTTCCCATAGGTTGTTCAAAACAGTCGACGGTTCGAGTTGTCTGCCTCTCAACAATCGTTGACTGCTGTGATGTGGGATATGACGTTTTTGAGCATGTCACAGTTCACATGTCATGTTGTCTGGTATAGTGGTCCCTGAATTACCTTATACGCTGCGGGGATGGGAACGAGTCCATTACACAAGCGCGACCATTGATCAAATTCCCTGGTAACCTATGCACAAAATGTATCATGGGTACCACTCAGAACTTAATCAATGAACGGCAACGGTCGCTCTACCCGAAGCTCTTCTGTCTCATGCGCATGCACATGCTATCGGCAGAATGAGGTGCCACACGGTTAGTGTGATGTGTGGATATATCGCTCTGTCATGTGATCAGGTGTTCAAAATGCCATATCCCACACCACAGTGGTCAACAATTGTTAAGTATCACATAAGAAAAATATCTTTCATTACCTAGTGGCTGTCGGCATGTGATTAATGGGGCATTGTGGGTCCAAATCCCAGCTGGTTTATATTTTCCCCCTTCTTTGAAGTCCTTGCATGTCGAAGGACATTTAAGACAGTTATGTAACATGATTTGGCAATTCCATGATATTTTTGGGGGGGAGGGGCTGAAGAGGAAATGGCATTAGTGACTCAAGGAAACAGGACGACAGGCCTCAAGAGAAGAAAAAAAAAATTCTTTTTTTTTTTAATTACCTGGAGGCAGGGTTGTCGTATTCTGAAAAATTGAAGTGCTTATTCCAAATTCCCCAGCCTGCCTGCTGGAAGTGAGCAGGAGCTTGACAGGAAGTTGTGGGTTTTCTGTAGGGTGGGAACTGTCTCCTCGTGGATGGTGGGCGGGTTGGCGGAGGAGGTTTTAGACTTGTCCCCAGTCATCTAATTATACTCAGGAAGGAAGAGGACCTGACCAATGCAGGGTCGTTAATTCATTCGGCCGAAGAGGCTGGCCAGGCCTTTGTTTTCCGTAATTTCATTTCCTGGTCGAGTTAATTTGACACGGCTCATCCTCTGTGACACCTTGTTGAACTCCAGGATGCGAGGGGCTGGTAATCATTTCATTAACAGCAATTGAAAGGCACTGCTTAAGTTGTGAAATTCAAGTTTTTTGAACATGTGTGACAGCTGTTCATTGCTAGCAAGGTGTGGAGAACTATTGATCTATCATGATAACCTAGAGTAGATGCTTCTCTGTATTGGGCGTTGGATAGCTTGAAGTCTTAAAAAGTTGGCCTGTCGGGCAGTTGCTAGACCTGTGACCGTCCATTCATGAGTCGCAAATTCTGTTTTTTACTCCTTTTTTGGCATCACATGAACAATCTTTTGATAAAATTTTTATGTACGTAAAAATGAAAGACTTCACAGGCTTGTCGGTGAAAATTTGCAAAGTCAAGACAGCATCGTGCAGTGATGTCCTCTGCAGAATGTTCAGTGGTTACAAAAGCTTCGCGCTTACCGGTTGCCATGGTCAAGTTGTCATGTTAATTTTTCTCCCTCAGTATGTGACAGCTTGTCATTTAGTAAACTTTTTGCTCATACATTTTCAGTCTGCTACACTGGGTGTCCATAATTTGTATGGTTTAACCCCCAAATAGGTGCGTGTGCCTGAAGTGGCATCAGAGTAAACAGCGCCCTCAGTAGTCATAGCCTGAGAAGTTTTTAAAGTGTGGGCGGAGTAACCCAAAAGGTGTCTGTCATTTTTAGCAGAATTCATATTTGCACAAAATTATTAGTTTTCAGTGTGAAAACCTGTCATGGAACAGTAAACCTTCATATGTTACTGCTGTTTACTCGGTGATTGTGGTACCGTAGACCAAAAAAACTGTGGGGCAAAATTCAGAGGGTAATGACTTAAAGTACGGATCGCCAGGAGTGTGGACGCTATGTTTGTGTTCAGATTTGAGAGATTTCAGGGTTTCGACTCTGAAAGTGACTTTTCTCTCGGATGCCGAATTATCAGCACTTGAAAATAGGCTGTCTTTCATTGTGTTTCTGGATATGTATTCTCTTTGCAATATTTCCATTGGAAACAGACATCACAAATCAGAGCGGTCTTTTTTCCGTCCTTCCTTCTTACATGCGGCAGGAACCAGACTTTTGTCTTCAATTTAATGAATTCTTAAATTTGATCAACCCGTTATGATTTTATTAAAATGGATTTTGATTTGGTTGATCTGCCCAGGGGATCAAGAGAGGCGAGAGGATCATTGAGTTTGACATTCCCACTACGGTGCCCATCTGCGGCGACGTCAAGGTTGAGTTCTTCCACAAACCATCCATGCTCGTGAGTCGAGTCCTTATTTTGAAGGTTGAAAAGAAAAAACTAAAAGTAAAAGGAAAGCAAAAAAACCCAGACCAAAACCATTACAGTTGGACCGCTACTCTGAATTGTTTCAGTTGCAGAGATGGGGTGTCAAGCCGTTGAAGCGAGTTGTGGTATTTCTGAGCATTTGTTTGAGAAACTTTATTCCCTGCTACGGAGTAGTTTCTTTATGGGGGGCATTATCTGGGTTTAGGGGTTTATTGTTTTGGTACACCACCCAATCCTGCCAGCTGTGGTCAAACATGATAGACAGAACAAGCGGGCAATCAAACATCTCACCTGCAAAAACAAAAAAAGCAGGTTAGGAGCACAGACAGCACATAAACTGGACTTCAGCCCCAACAGTCCTCAATCCTCCAATCTCAAGTGTGGTTTTACATACACCCTAGGGGGGTTGAAAAAAGCCCAGCAATGTGCTATGGCCTATCAGAACTGCCACACCCGAAAACGGAGTCTCTGCTTTGAATACAGTGAATTGCGACTCCATTTTGTTTGAGCAAATGCGGCAGAAGCTGTTCTGAGGTTTTGTCATCTTCCCGAGTAATTAGCCACCATCTCCCTTTTTTTTTTTCCTTTTTCCTTTATCATCGGCACCTCCAGGACAAGAAGTCCATGTTCCACTTCTGGTTCAACACTTTCTTCGTGATCCACCCCATCACGGAGCAGGGCCGGCCTGGCTCGGCCACCTGCAACACGGAGGTTATCCCGGTGGCCAATGGGGGCGAGGAGCTGGTCATGGGCCTGAACAAGGACGCGCTGGACAAGGCCTACAAGGACAAGACCAACAAGCTGTACTCACCGAACCTCAAGGTAAAAGGGGGCTGGGCGATGCCGGGTGCATCATTTCAGCTCGAGGCTGCTTGTTGGAACCAACAAGTGTCAAGACGTGACTGCGTGGGGTCTTTGGGGTGCTTAGGTGTCAACTGTGTTTGGCACCTGTTCCATGAAGATTTGTGTTAAGTGTACCTTCTCTGTGTGTGTCTGTGAATGGCACTGTTTTACGTCTTCAACCCAAGATGAGCATTGACCGGCAAGCGGCACCCGACGATGTCTTCTCAAATGTATGTCACAGATATGCATATTTTCCATGTTAATGAGATACCTCTCGGGGGCTGGGCTATTTCACCATTTTTTTGTGTTTTGTTTTCTCCTATTTATTAATCAAAACAACTTTCACATTCTGGATATTTTTTAAGAACATTTCAATTATAATTAAACTCTAACTAACTCTCAACTATTACTGTAACTTTTCACAGGCCATTTTACTGGGTTTATTCATCAGTTTGTACATTTGTTCAGTTAACCTTAACTTCCAGGAGCTCAGTGTGAACTACTGAGATTCCAGTTGGTTTGAGTTGAAGTTAGTTTGTCGACAGTCGGCAGACGTGGACTGCACACAAATGGATTTTTTTTAATCACACATAGTGTTAGGCCAAAAGGAGAGATTTACAATTCTGGTAAACCATTGTTAGAAGGCTCCAATCACAGGGCATACATTGTGGGAAAAGATCATCACTGTGGTATTCCATTGTGTGGCAATCACACAAAGCCCCGAATTAGGAATTACCATACCTTGTAAACACTTTCACAGCCAACTTTTGCCACCCCCCTCCCTCTCGTCAGTGCAAGGAATGTACGCGATCCTATTCAACAGGTGCCTAGGGTGAAACAGGTCCCCTTCAAAAATCATGAACCGACCAGGAGTGGCTAAATGCTTTGCTGTCCACCAGAGGCCAGCTAGGAGGTTCTTACCTGTTGTCACATAGAGATCAAGTGTCATGTCAAAAGTCCTTGTTTCATTTGTCTACCTGTTAGTGTAAGTTGGCATGTACTGTATCCATCTTTTTATGGTCTTCAATTCTCGTTTTCTTGGACCTGTTGGTAGTTCTCTGAACGTTTTTATGTTTAGCTTGTTGGTTTCCTTCCACAACAACACCATGTGTAGATTTTCCAACCAGCACTTGTTGACTGAGTAGGCTTTGGAAACTAGTGTGATATTGACTCATAGATTTTTCTCTCACAGATCAGGTTATATTTCACGCGGGGCAACAACGGCGACATGGACAAGCGATCCCCGAACTTGGAGGATAGTATGAGCCCCTGCGGCAGCTCCAACGACCTACTGGAGACTGAGTCGTGGGAGTCCGAAGACGAGGCTTGCGAGGACTGGGAGGATGGCACGGTGACATACGTATGATGACGGCCCCCCGCCGCCTCCTAGGCTTGGTGCCCGACCTTCTCCGTGTGAAAAGAAAAAAAAAAAATTCCACCATCTGTTCACCCTCCTGCATTTTGTGTATGAGACGTTGTGTGCTGCCTGGGTTCCTCTGTGAGGGCGCCAGACTGCTCAGTCGGAGCTGATGAGTGCCAGCCACAATCTCATTGCGGCCTCGATGTGGCCCGTGGATTGTGTGGGCTGGGAACCGATCCGGTTGGCCAAGAGGGAAGTGGTATTGTTTGGGACCACGACAGAGGTCCCTACAGGGAAAAAAGGTCATTCTGATGTCAGTGCACTGTCTCTGAGCGTATTGTAATCTGGACAGTGGCTTCAGAGTTGTCTAGCGCCCTCAGGGAGGCAGCGGGCCGCGTTGAAAGACGTCAGTCAATCACATTTTTCTCAGATCAGTAAGGAGAAGCAGCAGAGCTGGTATTTGGACAGGCACAGAAAGGATTGCTATTGTTTGTAAATGTTTATATCTATATCATGATACAGTACTTTAATAATTGAATTTGAAGCAGCTGTTAGCTTCTGTGACTCTACTCTCCCTGTTCTCTTCACACTTCCCCCCCCCTCCCCTTTCTCCCGTTATACATGCACCCATGCTGCAGGCACATGCACATACGTTACATACTCAGTGTGGACATTCCTTTGTTTTGAGGCAGTTAACCATATGCTGCCGGGGAGCCTGGTTTCGTGCACGTGGGCTTTATACACGAAACCGGGGAGCCCGAAACCAGACAGAAGAGCTAGGCCTTATAACAAAAGACCGTACTCGAAACATAAGTCCGAGCTGCTGGGAATTGTTAACATTTTTTCAGTTGTCAAAAGAGGAGGAAATCCATCGTTGTTTTGAAAGATTATACCACTGTTCGTGGTATTCAGCACGAGCGGATTACCACCGGGGACAAAACGCTCCAGCATCCCAGTGATGAGCAATACAATACCACTGCATGCTAATCTGGCTTCTGTAAAAAAGATGCCAGCGGCACACTGTGCCAGTTTGGGGAACAAAAAAACTTCCGTAACACTGCACAATCTGGGCTCTTTTTACCAAACGGCAAACCTGGCTGAAATACTCGGGCATCAATAGTTATTGTCTGTCAGATTAGAGTAGCCACCAGACAGTCATTCGTGTGGGTGTAAACGTCCAGTAAATGAAGTTATGATTTTTTTTAAAGAATTTTGACAACTGAAAATATCCCGGTTTTATGCCATGCAACTTCAAATTCCTCCCGGCAGCAAGTGGTTAAGAAAATTAAGTGAAAATACTCATTTTCTTGAACTGGGAACACTGTTTTCTGCAGATGTTTTGTAAAAGGTTCCCGTGACTGTTCCTCTTCCATTTATGGCATATAAACCTAACCCCAAAATGCCTCTAAATGTCTTTTTCAGAGAAGAGGAAACGTTCTGTGAACATGGGTATGTCCACAGAACGTCTTCCCTTCCTGCATCATGTGGACATCTTTTTTTCACAAGTCCACGCTAGGTATGCAAGGTAATAGCGCGCGCACACACTAGCCATAACTAATTCTGCAGTTTCCAGGAGGGATGGCATTCCTTCTTTCTTTTTTTAACAGTACACCCATTTCAGACATAGCCGTTTTGGACGTTGGCCTTCCCTTTGGCAACCTCAGTCAGATGATGATAGCTTCATCAGTCTTGACCTTGTATTACTTCTGAAAAGTTTAACCACCTTTTTTTTCAACTTATTTTTAATCAGTGAGACTTTCGGTATGAGTGGGTCCCAAGCTTGGCAAGCAGGTGTGCAAATCTCCTTGAATCGTTTTTATTTCTGGGAAAAAAAATATATCACAGTTTTTGGAACTTCTTGTCTTTTTGTAATGAATTCCTGGTTTCACATTTGGGCAATGGACAGAGCTATCGCACTGATCCAGGTCCACAAACTGGAGAAACATACTGCAGTTGCGTAGGAAAGACTTTGACCCTGGAGATACTTTTTCTCTTCTACCAGTTTTCAAAGAAGTCTTGGATTTTACACAGATTTGAAATCAAGCTCTGCGGCCCTGACTTACAATAAAAGAAAAGTGTCCTTTCAAAATTCCAAGTACGGCATGTTTCTTTGGAGAACTGTCTGAGGACCTCACTTTCAATCCTCAACTTGAAGTACAGAGCATGTCTGTATCATTGTCATGTCAAATTTATGTGGACTGCTCAAGTAAAGGACATGGGTTGCCTAGTCCTTTTCCAAGACGTTATGATCGATAATGAACTGCTCTAGCACGTAGGCAACCTTTATTGGAGGAGGTCCACGCCAGTGTTGTAGCCGTGCCCATCGCAAGCCCCTGTAAGTCCATCACAGGTCCCTGTAAATCTTCGTAAGTCCATCACAAGTCATTCGGTCTTGAGCCAGTTCACAAGATATTTAAATTACTTTGACAAAAGTATTCTTTTGTCAGTGTTCCTCCTGTTACTCGTGACCAGTCTTGTGAAGAAATCTGTGACTGGACTTGTGATGGACTCATCTACGCCACTAATCTCCTCATATGAAGGCGAGTTCTGACCAAAATCTATGTGCGTGTGTCTGTGTGTGCCACAGGGAATGTCATTGGTTCACAAGGCTTCCCTGCTCAGCTCTTCTCCAATTAGAAGGCTCGTTACTTTAACCACTGTGCACCCTGCAATGCAATGGTCGTGATATAGCATATGAAAGCCTCTACCATATTGAAACAGAAATTAGTATGTTAGACACTTGTTCATAGAGGAAAATGTACATTTCTTGCACCTTAAGCCCTAGTTTTTTATATTTTAAAAGGAGTTTATTGTTGCATGTGAATACTTATGTAAAACTAAATTAATGCTGAATGGAGGACATAAACCCGAGCGTGCAGTTACCACATTTTCTCCATTTTGTCTACAGTCAGCGGTTCAGAGGGGCAAAGAGGTCAAAGTTCAAATTCCACAACCTCCACCCCTCAAAAAAAGTAAAAGGGGAAAAAAAGCATTACCGCACAGTGCTTTGTGAACTATACTTTTTTTCTGGTTTTAAACTGCATAACATGGCTGGGGTCAAGGATGCATACAGAAGTTGTACTGAACAGCCCCCCCCCCGCCAACCTTGACCGAAAACAGGGTTTCACGACGCTAGTTTCTGTCCTCCCAACGTTCCACGGCAAGGCCGTGCCCAATATCTCTTGCGCAGAGGAAGGGACGGGTGTTCACAGCGGCGTGGGGAAACTGTGGAAATTGCACTGGATTTGTGTCCCCACCAAAAACACGTCAGGGAATGTACATGTGAACACGTAAAAGGAGCTTAATACAAAAAAAAGTCGTACTGTGTCATGGCCGAGAGGAGCACAGGTGTACGAGTTGAGAATTAAGACAAGAGAAACTAGCAACAAATTGCCAAAGGATTTTAAGTATCACCATTGTTATTATAAGTGTGTTTTTACATTATTGAGGAAAAGGAAAACAGTAAACAGTGTCAGTAACGAGTATAGTCATTTGTGAACTGAGTAGTTCTCTGGGGGTTTTATAAATTCACCAACACTTCCTTCCATCGTAGCAAGTACTTGTGTTATGAAATTTGAGGATACCAGTGATGTATCTGCTGCACCAGACATACCCAAAGGGGCGTTAAATTTTACAGTGGAGTGTGTCCTCTGGAACAGGGTTACGTTGGTTGTTTGACTGTTTTGGGGGTTTTTTGTAGTGCGATCCATGTAGGGAAAGGGAGCGGACGTATGTAGACTGCCCCATTGGAAATCTTCAAGCATGTCCGTGGCGAGTTGAATACATGGCTTGCTACCTGCTACTGGGGAGTTGGTGTCGGGTGCAGGTTTAGTGGATGTTTGGTTGGTTGAATATGGACCCCATCACTCCAATTTACCTGAAATTTCACGGTTGTTACATTTTTATCTCTAAATCATTAACCCCTCGAGAGAAAAAAAATTCTGTGGAAATGGAATTCTTGAAAATTAAACAAATGAAATTTTGAAAATTTACAGAATCGACCCATTCTCTTTAGAACTGTCCTGGACATTTTTGGTCCATAAGTACATCCAGATTGAGACACACTCTAGAAATGTAAGCGATCAACTGAATTTGACAGGCAGACTCTGTGACAGTTTTAACTAGCTTTTTTTGCAGACGGCCTGCATACTCACTATGCGGACGTTGCAGAATGTGGAAAAGGCTGACTCTGTAACAGGACTTCAGCTGAAAATACTCTGCCTAAAAGGAGAAAAGTAGGACCACACCTGTAGTCGTATCACCGCATTGTACTTTATCAGGTTGTATAAAGATTAGTACAGCTGGTAGGCACAAAGGGATTCACAGGGGGGGGTCCATCCCAACCCTACCCCCAGTCAGGTGCTGTTCATGGTCAGTACTGTGTGACCCGTGAATAATGGGCAGAATTGGTGCTGTGTAGATCCGTTGGAGGTCAAGATTAACGTTCACTTCAGGAACCACTCCTGTAATGTATCGTCCCAGCTAATGTCCAAACTAAGCTTCCATCTCTCAACATTTTTTTTTCTGAACACTGGTTGGCACATGGACTTGGCCATTATTCTGGCTAGCTTCCTTGGCAATCAGTGCTCAGGTACCAGTCTGTGAGTGCCCAGGTCAGTGGACGTTGAGGTCGTTCAGGCTTCCTGGAGCACAGTGTTCGTTGTTCCCGAGGTGGCAGTGAGACTGTAGTAAAGTTCGTAACTCTGCCTTTGTAAAATAACTCGACCTTGCTCACAGTTCTAGAGATGTCCATCAAGTCATGTTCAGTAGAGAGAGAGAAAAAAAGAAAAAAAAGGTGCAAAGCCTCGATTGTGTGGTATCAAAGACAGACATGCATTGATCACGATCGCGATTACCGTAAGCCGGATACCATTCCTTCACTGAACGTGATCTATAGACTTCACACGTCTGGTTGTTAGTCCCCAGACTATACCTACAGGGGAAAAACAAATACCATCAGGGACTAGGTTGATACTGTTCACGTTGCAATCCCCTCATAATTACAAGTTACTATTGTACATTTTGTCTTTTTTTTTTTTTTTTAGTCTCAAAAGATTTTGACTTTACGCAGTTGATGTGTAGTTGTTAGACACGTCGATTAGAGTGGATATAGATGTATTTTTGGAGGAAAATTGAAGTATAAAAGTACATTTTGCCACATATTCGTCCACTGCACCTTTTACACTTGTGGAGCAAGATATAGTCTAGTAATCTGATGTACAAACAAGGAGGACACTGCAGTGTAGTTTGTGTGGGATATCTGTAACATAGAATATATGTATAATTATGTACATAAACACTGTAGGCACATTATATGGGGGTGAACACTCCAAAGGTTATATATAGACTGTGGTTGACCAAAACAAAAGACAAAAAAAAACCAACGCCCATGTTTTTCAGTATTTTTCTGAAATGTTAGGACTTAAGCTTTCTTTTTATTGCAGATTGTGTAACACAAAGTTTGTATGTTATTTGGGTTGGTTTGTATGGTAAGGCTTGGTGTCAGTGTTTGTGTGAAAGCAATGTGACCAAGTTAGCGTAAAAAAAAGTACAACTTTGACAGAGCAACTCTGGAGTTACAGCCAAACCTTACACCAGTCCAGGACTGATGTCATGACCACTAAAATAGTATGACTTAAATTATGTATTTATCGCTTAAATTTGCGACCTTCTTTTTTCTATATTTTACCGCAAGTGTATCAAAATATTTGAGCAAGGTACTTAACAGAAGATCGTACAGTTGTAAGTTTAATCTGTATCAGGGTAAATGCCTGAATTCTCCTCCCCCAAAGTGTTGTTTTGTTTTTTTTTTTGCAGCAACTGTATCACACTCAGAAGTTTGTTTCATAGAAGGCACGTTAAGTTGATTTGCATAAACACTCAGTCTGTTTAGGCAATATTTTTGAAGCCCAATTTCATGACCTTGTTTTTTTTTGGGGGGGGGTTAACTCTACGCAGTTTGATGATGCACTTGTAGCATATCAAAGTCACAAGAAAGTGTTACAATGTCCAATTTTGCTAAGTTGTGTTAAACATGACAGTGGACTAGGACGTTCATCACGTATTTGTGTCACAGATAAGTGATGTTATCCATGGCATTTTATTTGCCCCACCCCCCCAAAAAACACTTATTTGGGTAAACTGAAGATACTTCGTCATTTTGTAAATCTGGTGTTTTGAAAATTCTTATTATTGATCCATAGATGTTGGTGTACACGAATGGCTATGGGCTTGTTTGTTTCACATGGATCTGGATTGCGATCAGTGATCCCAGGGCTGGGTTCACGCTGTCCATTTGGCGGGTTCTGGTGTCAGTGAACCGACAGATCCACTTGAAATGCCCCCCCCCCCGTGAGCAATGCAGTCCTGCATCAGAGGGCTGCTCATTTCAAATGTACCAAAGGGTGTAATTTGACATAGGACTACATACTTCATAATTATGGAGCTAGCACTGTGCTGCTGAATGCTTTATTCGTACGTATCATGTCGAATATGCCAAGATTTTGTTGCAGGTCTAACGTTGAAATTGTTCACACTGCTAAGTTTGGCTCAAGAGAGATATATAGATATATATTTTTCCCTGCATTGCCAGGGTTGTGTTAGTATCTCTGGTGCTGTTGCACCCCTACGACACGGTTGGAGATTGGCTATTTTATAATTGCCCAGCGTCTGTGTTGGGAGTGAATGGTGGCATTTATCAGCTTTCTGGACTTAACAAGACCATAAGAAATACACTGGATCGTATCTGGTTCACTACTTGTTAAACACGCGGTATACCCATTGTGTATTTGAAACAGTAGGCAGATGGTAATGGTATAAAATAGCCAACAAGAGTGCCTTGGAAGATCATGAATATGTATGAGGTATGGTAATTAGAAGGGATGATCGCTGGTAAAGTAGTAATCCAACATTCCCAAAGTTCAACTTATTGGTTCCACTTACAGAGGTATTTCACGTGACGTAATGTAACAAGCGTACCACATCCATGGAGGCACGTGCATTTTCAAATCTGCTTATTTCTATTATTTCATGTACGCAAGAATGTTGAGAGACTTCAATGGCGTGCATTTCTGTGCACGTGTGTAGATTGAACACCGACCGTCAAACATCATATGACTGAACATCCTCTGAATGAGCCAGCATGGTCAGTTTTGCATAAAACAGAGCTTCGGAGCAAATTTGCACTGAAAATTCTCCCCAAGTTCAACGTAAATGAGGATAAGTCATAGTATTAACGAAAAGAGTGTTTGGATAACAAGGTCATTGGGCTAGCCGCTACGGTGGTCAGTGTCACATAAGGGCATACCAAGGGGCAAAATAGGCATGGTTATAGATTGTGGCTGCCACCTTGACAGGTGGGTTTAAATTGATTGGACCAGTGGTTGGCAAATCTGTAGAGGATTCCAGTGACGCTTCACTAGACATTTCCCGTGGCCCCCTTTGGTGGCTGTTGAAACATTGTATTGTTTTCTGTGCAGAGCGATTCCGTACAGTAGTTATCACGATGCTTACCACAATTTGCTGGGACCACTGTAAATTACCAGTGACAGCGTTGCCATGGTCACTGGATCCATCAGTAAGGAGGTTGCACATGTACATAGCAGGGTTTTCTCACTGAAGGATCCAGTGTGCCAACACCATTAAAAATCGAGAGCTGGAGGTGGGCAGAAGTTGGTTGGTTATGGCCAGGAACTGTGGTAGAACTATTTCATTGAGATAGAGTGACCGCAGATTACCCAACAGCGCCATGGCAAGAGCCTGGGTCAGAAAGAGCAGTAGCTAAGCATTCAAACGACTACTTCAGAGAAAAAGAAAATCCATATAACAGGTTTGCTAGTACCCGCAACATGTGCTGCAACTGATTAGTCCAAAACTTTGATTTCTAATTTTAGTCCTGTTCGGGTAGTAAATAGGCTGCTAATTAAGAACTGCACCGGTGTCTTACGCTCAACACTGTCGTGGCACCTTTTGTTTCACCCACCTCAATGGGCAGAATTTTGGGTAATCTGATAGAGAGAACCCATTTTGTGAACTTACTGACGTCACGAGAAGTCAGGCCCCTTGAATCTTTCAGATCCCACTGTGATGATAACTGATTTATACATGTGTGCACTAACTCCCAGACCCCCTGTTCTTGTCGTTATGATGTGCTGTACATAATGATGGTGTATTAATGAAGCCCAGAAACCACAGCCACCTGTGAAGAATTAAAAAACGAAGAAAGGTTTATTTTGGTCACAAGTTGTCTGCGTCTGGCGCCGGTAAAATTTCTGTTTGCTTTCTTTGAGGTTGATTTTCTGATGTGTCTGAGCACTTATACTGTGATTCGACAACCAGAATTAGAAGCCATTACTGCGGCGGTGCAACGTTCGTGGACAGGTGGTACGCGCGCCTCTTTGACCAATAAGATGTCGTGATTTGCCAAGTGCATGCTCACGTCAAGCTGAAAAATGTGCGTGCGAGTGCAGCGCCACTGCAGTTGTGACGTCGAATCGGATTCATCTATAGGATAATCACTTGTATGAGTGAGGATTGTTTAGGACAAGACACTATTTGGACAACACAATGGCAGATGAACTTCAAAGTCATAACTAGCAACTCTTAATTACAAATCTGAAATTTTAAATTTCAGGAGCCAAGTATTGTAATCTCTCAACCACGGCATGATCAGATGTCGTCATCAGCATTTCACAGATTTCAAGAATTTCATTACATGATTGATCCCTACTCCGTTACCTGCTGCTTCATCTTCCAAATGTAAGAAACAATTTCTTACAACATGTAAATGTTTTCAATTTCCACAAAATGAGCCTTCACTTAAATAAAATCCATCCCGTGCTCGTCAGCTGAATTGTTGGCAGGGTTTTAAAACCATTTTAATTCTACAATGAAAATTTGCACTGCTAGGAATAGGACATGTAACATCTTGAAATGAAAGCACAAAACGCTTTGCCTAAAAGTTGGAGAATGATTAATATGTTTCACGTCTCAATTGAAAATGACTTAGAAAAAAAAAGCGCACAAGTTCCGTAAAGTTTTAAATGAAAAGAAATAATGGGGAAAAACTGAGAAAATCTCTACTGGCCAGTTAATCTACAGATGCATGTTTCTGCCTCCAGAAAATGTCATAAGGTGCAAAATGATACGCACAACTATTTACAAACTCAAGGAATTCTGCAATGGACATGTTCCCCATCTGACCAAAAAATATTTTAACTTTCAGTTGTTGACCAAAAAAACTAAAGCTAACTATTAAGTTGCAAGTTCACAAGTAATCAATCTGAAGTTGACTTGGGCGACTCGCACTACCAACACCGTCAACTGTCAGCAACACACATGTAGCATTCACTGCTGACGTACTTTACAGAGTCAATTTTTGTGTATGGCCATTCACAGCATGACCAGATGGCTTCCGACTAATCTCGCAAACGCAATCAGATGTGTCTGAGGCAGTCCCATGGATGCAAGCTAGGAGTATTCTGAAAGTGTGGCAAGTTGTAAGCCCGCCGACAGTTTGAACGGAACACAGTGCTTGCATGTGACCCAAGCAATCACATCATTGCTTCTAATTGTCTCCAGATAACGCGATGGATTATAAATTAATACGTACATCTACTAATGTCATGTATTCCTCACTTGAAATATCCTGAGGTAAAAATGCCTCAACTCGAAGAAAGCCACCGTCTCGCAGAAAGAATCTGCACCAAAACTACCGATTCCATTGGCGTGGATTTTTAAAAAAAAGGTGCTCAAGAAAGGGAACAAACTTCCGATGACTAGGGAAGGATTCTAGTCACTGTCAAACTTGATGGAATTGACGGCAGTCGAGATCTGTCCACCTTTGTAGCTGCCCCGCTTCTTCTTGGTCTTCTCGTGCCTGAAGGCCTTTCCCCGGACTACTTTCAGGTCTTTGTTGGCCTTGTCGCCCCACGAGCCTCTCGCACCTTTCTGAATTTTAAGAAAAAAAAGTATTGAAAATGTATCTATTCACAGCGTGACCTTACAACTGACAACTTAAACCCAGTGTATACAGAGCGTTTACGGGAAGGGGGGGTTAGTATAGCAGCTCTTTCCTCGCTTTGCACCAATGAGGCTCGGGTTTGAGTCCAGGCTTGGCCCAGGCTTTAAGTGCATTTGGTTTCCAGTCCATACTCGCTCTCGCAGGTTTTCTTCGGGTACTCCGGTTTCCTCCTGCCCCTAAAACTGGACCATCTTCCTTACTCCGTAATGTGATGCCAATTAACAAAGGTTAGGAATAAATGTATAGTTATTGGTGCAAACTGCTTGAGTAGCTGAAAGCGCTATTAAACAAGGAACAAAAAGAACAGAGCATTTACAGCTAGACAGGTTCATTCACAGGTAAGTAAAACTTTAGTCATTCCGAGTGTAGAATTATACAGCTTGGAGCATTCACGACTACTTCTGGTTTCACTGAGCAGACATGCAATAAATGGTGTGACTGATGGCCAAAATACAAAGTGCTTAAAAAATGCCGACACGTTTGCGGAATTGGGTTTGCGTAGTGAGTCTTTCACCTCTGCGGCTTGGGTTTTGAGTTCCCGGGCTGGTCCACGTGCAGATTGGGTTTCCAGTCCCTACACAATTCTGTGGATTTCACAAAGAATATTCTCTGGGGTTTCCCTCCCACCTCTAAAAAACTAACTTCTTCTCATTGACTCCTCTCTGCAGGTTTCGTCAGGCTGGCGAGCTACGGCGCCCGGGCCGCTTTTGAGGAATCCTTAGTGTCATTGCCAGAAGTGTTCATTAACGATTTTCCTTACTGCACTGGAAAAAGTGAGTACGTCCGTATTCCCAGATGTGGATTACGCTAAAGGTGTCGTGAAACAACGGGCTCAACTTGTTTTCAGTGCAGCACAGAAATTTGATTTTACTCCTGCCAGCACTGGAGTGTAAAATATTCAGTGGAGATCTGTATGCGCTACCTTAGCCTCAAAAGAGTTGTCCTTCAGTCTTGGGTCAATCCGGTGGTCCTCTTCTCGGACTCGTCGGAACGGTTCAGATTTTTTCTGCACAGAATTATATTGGGTGAGAAAATGAACCACAACGTAAGTACACTGACCAAAAATGTAGGCGTTATCAAGTCCATTACAATACCACACTTGAAGGTCAAAGGTTGGATGGGAGAAGTCTTGAGAGGCACAGAGTTCAAAGGTCAGGATCACCGGCTTCATTGCATGCCTACATGTATAAATGTTTAACCCCTATGGATCCACTTGGGTGTGTGAAAAAAGTGGAACTTTATAAAATGCATAAGGGGTGCTCTGAACATAAAATTCGTCAGTGGCAAGCTACAAAGATGTGGTGAGTCTTGCAACGTGAAATAACCTGAAATTATACACAAAAGGTTGGAAGGAATAATTCATAATTGCACATGCAGGTGCACAGTGGGGCACAGAGAAAGAATTTGGGTACAAATAGTATAGCCATGTGATCAGGAAAATTTCCGACAATTCCTTCGCCATGTGAAGCGCACCAGGGAGTACCGTTCAGAGCACCCACGCCACTTTTCTCTGATGTTTGAGACTTGTACAAAAAGCAAGAAAACATTAACGGTAAACTCACTGCTCTGGGCAGAGTTGCAGGGCTCTGTTTCTTCTTGGACTGGGCCGGTGCGGTGTTGGCCGGCAGGGTCTGGTTGACTGGCTTGGTGTCGTCATCTTCGTCATCGCTGTCCTCGCTCGAGGAGGAAGAGGATGATTTGGAAGGCCTCTTCTACAGGCGGGAAAACATGAGTGGAGAAGTGTACGGGGAACAAGTCACCCGTCAGGAATTGCTTTCTGCAAGAGGGTTTTACCGACGTGGTTTTTACCCTTTTGGGCAGCACTGTCCACCAACTTGTATCATTTCTTTAAAAAGCTTGGCTCAACTATGGGCTTGTTACAAGGAACGTGGAGTTTAAACTGACCTTACTCGGGGAATCCTATCATAGAACAAATGCATGGAGGAGCATGCCGGCATGCCACTTGTTTGACCTGAGTTTGACCTTTCACTATGATTTTGCCCAACAGGGCTATTTGTAACTTGAGAGGGCATGGGTGAAAATCATAAAAAAAAAAGACTCAGTTTTGTAAAAAAGGCTCTCTGGTGATGCGTCGACTTTTCCTCTTGTGATACTCACTTTTGTCAACACTTTTTTCATCACCATTTTCTCGTTCTCGCTCTCTGAGCTCGACTCGTCAGAGCTGCTTTCGCTGCTGTCTTTCTTGCTGGTCTTTGACGCCTGCTTGGGTGTGGTCTTCCCATTGGTAGCCTTCTGCTCTGTCTGACTCACTGTGATCTTCTTTGTCTCAGTTTCGCTTTCTGAGCTGGAATCATCCGAACCTGAGGTATCATCTGAGCTTGAGGAATCGCCTTTACTATTGACAGCCATCGGTGTTGCTTTTTTTGCAGAGGCTTTTGGAGTTTGTGGTGTGGCAGTTGGTTTGTTCTCAGCGTCATCATCAGAGCTGTCATCGGAACTGCCCGAGTCGCTGCTTGAACTTGCAGCTGCCTTCTGTGTTTTTGCAGCCTGCAGTTTGGAATTCTGAGCTGGTTTTGTAGTCAGTTGTTTCTTGGTCTCGGATTCACCCTCATCCTCGTCGGAACTTGAATCTTCTGAGCTATCACTTGAGCTCGCTGCTTTCTTATGTGCCTCTGAAGTTTTCTTCTGAGAACTCTGCATTGCTTTGGGTGTAGTCGAAGCTGGCTTTTTGGCCTCCGACTCACTATCAGAGCTTGAATCCTCTGAACTAGAATCCTCGGAGCTCGAGGAATCTTTTGGGGGCTTAGCAGCAGGGGGCTTTGCTGGCTGCTTGGCTGGCATGGACTTCGCAGCTGGCTTTGCCAAAGCTGGCTTCTTTTTAGCGGGACTTTCCTCTTCTTCTGAACTATCACTGTCACTACTCTCCTCAGAACTGGACGGGGTGTTCTTCTTGGCAACCTGTGCAGATTTAGGTGGTTGAACCTTTGAGGGAGGGGCAACGGATTTCTTGGGTCCTGCATCACTGTCCGAGTCCGACTCAGAGCTGGAGTCTTCGGAACTTGAGGTAGCTTCCCTGGCCTTGGCTACTTGGGTTGATGGCTTTGGGGCTAATGGCTTGCTGACTGAGGTAGGTTTCTTTGGGACATCTTCATCAGATCCAGAACTTGAGTCTTCCGAGCTTGACGACACCTCTTTAGCCTTCAGGGCCGCTTTGGAATCCTGTTTAGCTGCCGGTTTGGCATTTACTTTGGGGGCTGGTTTGCCTGCTGACTTTTTGGGCATATCATCTTCATCACTCTCCGACTCGGAGCTTGAACCCTCTGAGCTTGAGGACTCTTTGGCTGTTTTGGCTTGTACTTTACTTGGTGCTGGTGTTGACTGTGCAACTGGTTTAGAGACAGTTTTCAATTTTTCATCTTCACTGTCTGATTCAGAACTAGAGTCTTCGGAGCTCGATGAATCCTCTTTTTTAGCTGAAGACTTGGCAGGCATTTTAGCTGCTCCTGTTTTAGCCTGTACTTTACTAGGTGTAAGTGCTGATTTAGGTATTGGCTTAGCAGCAGGTTTTGACGTTTCATCTTCACTGTCTGATTCAGAACTAGAGTCTTCGGAGCTTGATGAATCCTCTTTTTTAGCTGAAGACTTGGCAGGCATTTTAGCTGCTCCTGTTTTAGCCTGTACTTTACTAGGTGTAAGTGCTGATTTAGGTATTGGCTTAGCAGCAGGTTTTAACGTTTCATCTTCACTGTCTGATTCAGAACTAGAGTCTTCAGAGCTTGATGAATCCTGTTTTTTAGCTTGGGTGTTAGCTGGTGATTTTGCTGTCGCTGGTGACTTTGCTGTTGGTTTGACTGCGGCAGTCTGCTTTGAGAGCTTCTCTGTTTCTGATTCAGAGCTGGACTCTTCAGAGCTCGATTCCTCTGAACTTGAGGACTGTGTCTTGGTTTTGGGGGCCGGCTGTGCTTTGGGAGACTTTGCCTGGGTTTGGGGAGTTGACAAAGGCTTCCTGGCTGGCTTTTTTGGTTCATCATCGCTGTCGTCTGAGCTCGAGCTGTCATCACTGCTGCTTTCTGGTTTCTTTGGTGCTGGTAGAGTCGCTTTTTTGCCCTTCGGAGTCTGAGTTTCCTTCTTTATGGCTGCTTTGGGTTGTTCCTCCTCGCTGTCGCTCTCAGAGCTGCATGAACTACCATTACCGTTTTGCAAAGGCGTCCCTTTAGCAGAAGTCTTAGCAGCTGGCTTTGTGCATTTTGCCAGTGTTGGCTTCTCATCCTCGTCCGAGCTGGAGCTTTCAGATTCCGAGCTGCTGGATGCAGCCTTGACCTGCTTCTTGGCAGCTTTCTGTGGTGTTGTTTTGCCCACGGCCACTTTCTTAGCCTGGGGCTTCTTGACTTGTTTGCTCTCGCCCTCGCTTTCGCTGCTGCTGGAACTCTCACTACTGGTCTCTTTCTTCCGCTTGGTTCCTGTCCCTGGTAGTGCTTTCACCTTCTTAGGAGCCTGACTCGGCATCTTCACCTTTTGGGCTGATTTTTTGGCCGCTGCCGTTTCTGATGTTTTGGCAGGTGTTTTCTTTGTTTGTGCTGGTGTCTTCACAGCTGGTTTAGCAGGCATCTTGTCTTCTTTCTTTGCAGTTACTTTAGGTGTTTTCACAACTGCTTCCTCACCCTTGCGCTGTTTCTTTGAGGCTGTGGGTGGTGTGTCGTCAGGCTTGGCTTTGCGTTTGACTGCCCCAGTTGGAGAGGCCATCTCATAGGTATTAAGGATCTGAATTAGGTCGGGATCCTCTGATTTTGGTGCACATATTGGCTGAGAGTGAAAGAAAGAAAAATAATCACAAGTTTTGACAACATATCAACACAGCAGTGTCAAAAATATTAACTCTCTGACATGCCTGTAA
This sequence comes from Acanthaster planci, assembly GCF_001949145.1. The sequence goes on along the minus strand of NW_019091355.1, from coordinate 3,747,754 downwards.
TATGTGTTCACACTAATATTTGAGTTCCATTGATTGTTTAAAAACAAAATCCACAAACTAAAGAGCAACATTTTAGAGATTGGGCAAGCTACGGTTCTAAAATTGACATGACTTGAGGAAATCTTACAGCAGGCATGCATTGATTTAAACTTATAATTTATATTTGGCAATCATATAACTTAATAATTGTAATCATTTTATCATTGATGACAAAACATGCCCAGGCATTAATATCCAAGTTTACAAAACGATTGGGTACAGCCTACAGGTTTAAAAATCTTTGCCCAGCTCAACATACCATGACTCTTTAAGAAAATGGTGACAAACCTGAAGACTGTCACCAAAGACCAAAACATGAACAGAAGTCTGTTAAGTCCCAGGCAGGCCATCGTGATCACGTCGTCATGCAGCACAAACAATGACAAAATTCAATTGCCAATCACGCCATCGACATGATCGAGGAATCGCACTAAAGTTAAGCATGCTCAGGTAAGGGCCTACATGACTTACCGATCCCGTCTCTTTCCGCAGAGCCTTTGCTGTTTTTGACAGCTTGTTCTGCGTCAGAAAACCATAGATGTACGAAAACAGTTTACTCGGAACAGCGGAACTCATCTTGAAGGAGTTTACTAAGTTGATGCAGATCAGATGTTGCCCAATTAGCTCGAAATACACGTGTTGAGTAGCACATGTAGCAAAATTAAAACCCAACGTGCAGTGGGTTGTTGCTTTGGCGCCCAATGGGGATAAATTGGCGATTCTGATTAACAAGAATCGATACTTAATATCTTTCATCCATAATTGTCAGTGAGAAATCGATAAGTTCAGGATAAAGATCAAGTGAAGTACAAGAAATATGAAATCAGGTATGAAATAGAGAATCTGATCTTTTCTTATCTTGCATGATTTGGTGGCGCGCGTTTAGGTTCAATGAATTATAATTTTACCACTACTGTATCGATTCCCACAAATGCAGCTCGAAACCCATTACCTTTGGCAGTATCTGTATTTCGCAATCATCGGCGCTTAACTACGCGATTTTTCCAGCCCAACTTTTTCAAGGATTAAATGCGCCCTCTGGCGACGAGCGGACTTCATACACATTCGTATCGTACACACGTGTGTGGAAATTGCAGAGTAAAGTCGTATCGCATTTCGAAGGAGGTAAGGCCTACAGAGTAATCAATCAATTTAATATACCTTCGGAAAACATCTTCATATTTGAACTGTTTTCTGTTTTTGAACCCTGCTAAACTTGCATCTGTTTTTAGAAGTAAAGCAGGGATGTTCTTTGCTCTGATGGAAGTTAATGAGGTATGTAATCAGTGACACAGTACGTAGACCGACCGCGAACGGGGAATTCCCTATTCCCTTGTGTCCTTGCGCAAATTTACCGTTTCAGGTGTTCTCTCTTTGGGAAGAGTTCCATACACTGACACCAGTAATTGCCTAAAGTGACTTATTGGCCGTCAGAAGCAAAAACATGTCCAGAAAATGTTCAATTTAGGAAGAGGAAAACCAAGTTGCTTACTACTAGCCCCACTACACTGGTGTGGCACGGACTCTCACTTCCTGCTCCATCCTTAGCCACGCATCCATATACGCAATTTTATTTCAGCATACTGAAAAATTTCACTCTGTGCCCACTTATCATCGTGGGCACAGAGATGATCCTTAGCCTCTCCGCTTTCTTAGCGCTATTTATTGAATGATTTCACTCATGTTCTGGTATTTTCCAGTCTTCTTGCCTTCACCCATTCAATCTCACAGGCTCGCTTTCACAGTCGCCATCTTTAAAATAAGGTCATTGAACGTTACATCATTTGACCCCTCATCATCTCAATGGTTATTCCATGGGAAAAGGAAGTAAACTTTGAGATCGACTAATCGCCCAAAGCAATTGAAAGATCATACAGATTGACCAATCAAAACAATGGACAAAGTGCCAATATGTTCACTCAGACCACAAAACAGACATACGTAGAGTGAGTGCTTAATTTGTATCATACAAAGAAATGCTGCCCCCGCACCCTTGTGTTGCAGATTTGTCCCACGACGAGAACGTTTCTTGCCGTTACTGTCAAGTGTCCTGCTTCGCGATGCCGGGCGGGGAGGAGGCAGCACGGAGTGTCAAACTGACCCTGACAAGAAGTGAAATCTTTGGGCTTGTCTTCCGGCTTGCCGTGCTTGGGGTGTCCACCTACTTTGGAGTGAGATGGATTGTCAAAGCCATGGACCCAACTCGGAAACAAAAACAGGAAGCCCAAGAACAGGTAAAAAAAAATGTAATCAGAGAGCCCCACCGTCAAAGATCGGGAATCGAAATATCTGAGAATACAATCCAACGTTTTTCAGAAGTGCTAGTCTTGGTGCAAGACGTCCTCAGCATGATGGTGCTTTTTATTAGGCCAACTCCCTTCATTGATTAACTGTTTGAGAGCACTTGACAGCTCTGGGCCAACTGGACATACAAAGGGACTGTGCGTCTACAAGTCAGATTTGTGAACATGTACATGGAATGCCATCTACTAATGA